>CM061138.1:162019605-162109939 GCA_030789695.1 Scilla litardierei
TCGATCGCCATTGAGTTGGGATGACGTTGGTGATCGGGAGTTGTTGGGACCTGAGATGATCGTGGAGGCCGTGGAGATCGTCAGGAATATTCGGGAGAGGTTGAGGATTGCTCAGGACCGTTTTAAGCATTGGGCGGATGCTAAACGTCGTCCTTTGGAGTTTCAGCCGGGCGACCATGTGTTCTTGAAGATTTCCCCGAATCGTGGTGTGATTCGTTTCGGGAAGCGTGGGAAGTTGAGCCCGCGATACATTGGACCATTTGATGTTTTGGAGAGGGTTGGCGAGGTAGCGTATCGCTTGGCCTTGCCGCCATCTTTGGAAGGAGTTCACAATGTTTTCCATGTGTCGCAGCTTCGTCGATACATTAGCGATCCATCTCATGCCGTGGATTTCTCGGAGATCGCCGTTCGCTCAGATTTGACATATGACCAGTATCCGGTGCAGATTCTGGACAGGTGTCAGAAGTCACTTCGAAACAAGGTCGTCGATCTTGTTAGAGTGATGTGGCGGCACGGTTCGCCGGGAGAGTCTACTTGGGAGAGAGAAGATGAGATGCGAGAGCGCTACCCACTTTTGTTTCCGGACTCGTGAATATTCGGAAATTCCGAGGACGGAATTTTTCTTAAGTTGGGGAGGATGTAACGACTGGTTTCCTTGTATCTGGATTTATTATAATATAATATATGTTTTGGTGGATTTTCTCCTCTTGTGTGGTTTTCGTCTCCGTAACTTTCATTTTCTATCGATTCGTCGTATTTTCTCGATTCTTCCTTAGGATCGTCGATTCCGAAGTACGTCGTTTGTGACGGGCTTCATAACGGTCATATCTAACTATTAGATCAAGCCTAGGAGTCTTAGGATTCGATCACGGGGCCTCGCGCTCCGTATCGGAACTTTTGGTGCTCATTAGCCGGTGTAAGAAGGGGCACCGACCGACTAGATGACGATCCAGTCGGTCGGCAATCCTTCTTGGACCGACTAGTGAGCTTTCTAATTTTCTGAGGAAGCTACTGTTTATCGTTAGTCGGTCTAAGAAGAGTTGTTGACCGACTAGGTTGCAAACTAGTCGGTCAGCGATGCTTCTTGAACCGACTAACTCATCATCTTAATTTTTAGTTGAGTTACTGTTTACTCTTAGTCGGTCTAAGAACGTTCATCGACCGACTAGTTGCTAAACTGGTCGGTCAGTACTTGTTCATGGACCGACTAACTCTAAATCCTATTTTCGTTCAGGAGTTACTGTTTAAACTTAGTCGGTCTGCGTTGGTCGACCGACCGACTAGTTGCCAAACTAGTCGGTCAGTGGTTGTTCTTTGACCGACTAGTCTGTGTTAAAATCCTAATTTCTGGGCAGCCGCCAGCTCAACCTATAAATACCCAACCCAAACGTTTCCATCTTCTCCAACACGACCCTAAGCCCTAGTTTCTCCCCCCTAAGCCCACATCTTCCTCCAAGCTTCAATCCTTCATTCCAAGCCCTAAATCCATCATCCAATCCATCCATTCACCCTATCTACTTCTCATCTTCCCCAAAATCTCCACCAAAATCCATCAAATCCCCAAAATCCCCCTAAACCCTAGTTTCTCCAAACTTCCCCAATCATTTCCAGATCTGGTCCTAGGGTTCCCCGGAGTGTTTCTTCCGCCTCCTCTCGGTAAGAAATCGATCTACCGTTGTTTTTATGACTTAGTTATATTTTTATGAAACCCTAATAATAATTCATGTTGTTTGTTGATTGGTCCCCCAAAACAGCGATTTCCCCGTAGATTGGCATCCGTGTGACGAAGTGGTCGTCATCCCCGGTGCTAGGCAAGTGAAACTTGCCACTTAGGGTTTAGGCCATGTTTTAGGCCATTTGCATGTTGTAGGCGTAAAAGAGGCTAGGCGACGAAATGATACTCGTCTAGGCGCAAATTGGGGAACTAGCTTGACAACGAAGCTAGTTCCGACATTTAGCATGTTGCACAAATACCATGTCATGTTTACTTTCCCTTAACGGTACGCAAATTAAATGTCATGTCATTGCATTCTTTAAGTGTTTCTGTGATTGCGTAGCTTTGCTACGAATGCTTGTGTTTCCTGGCTCGTGACCAGAAGCGAGCATAATGAGTTGGAAACCCCAACGCTCGATATTGAATCGTGAACTAAGAAACAAGCTCCCGTGCGGGGCAACCCTGGCTCACTAGCTGGGCTCATGTACAGGGACCCTGGCTTGTTTAGTGCGGGATGGGGTGAGGGTTAAGCGGCCATTCAACTGGGGGTCTGTTTGATCAACAACTGCAGTTGTAAGGCGTAAACTCTCTGGGGTGGGGTAGTGTTTAGTGCCGATCGGACTGAAATGCTATGCCATTCAGCGAAGGGCGTAAACATCTACAAAACAGCCGTGAAATGTGAATTGTGTTTAGTGCCGATCGGTCTGACATGTTTTACCATTCAGCGAAGGGCGTAAACACTTGCAAAACAATGTGGATTGATTGATAGTAGCGTAGCTACTCTTGTCTTGTCTTGTCCCGATGATTGCTCTCATGTACAAATTGTCTTGCCATGTTTTAAATTGTGCACTCATGTTGTAACTGCCATGTCATGCATACTAAACTGTTAGGTTGCTAGTTGCCTTACTTTCAGTTTCCTTGCCCAAGTCTTTTAGACTTGCTGACATGTGCCCCTCTCTCTTTTGGGTGACGCATGTTAGACCTTGAGCCTGAGTTGCCCGCTGAGGGTGAGGTGTTTGCGGACGCCGAGCTTGAGCCCGTGTTGGACGGGGAGTACGCGGACACTGGGGACCAGTCCTAGTGTCTCCGTTGTGCTTTATTTTTGTTAGACAGTTGTTTTGTTATTGGTGCGTGGCACCTATACTTATTTATGTCGTTGCTTTTGTTTGGCCTTGTTCTGGGCCCTTAGACTCTTTTCTTTTAGCCTGGTGGCTTTTCTGTGTTGTTGAATATTTTGTGGACAAACTTTGGGATTGGTGTTTCCTATCCGTCTCATATTATTATTGTTGTTGTTTCGATTGCAATTACAGGGACCTGCTTATACTAAGTCGACGCTTATCGGGTTTGGGGCTTCACCGCTCCACTCCCGTGCGGACATTTTCACGTCTCGCCTCCATTTTAGGGAAGCGGGTCGTGACACTTTGGGTCAAGGTTGTGCGCTCTTGGTGGGCTTCTTCATTCGGGTGGCATAGCCCCTTCCCCACTTCGTAGGCCGGCCCAATGTATTAACAAACCTAAATTTGGATAATCTAGTGTCATCAGGAAATTTCAAATTAAAGGTTATGGAGTCGATGTTTAAAAAATTAATAGCGAGAAATTTAAAATAAAAATAAAAAATTAAAGCGAAAAAAAAGATATAAAGTAAACGTTAAACAGTTCGGGGTTAAAATGGACAAGTTTGCAAGAACCGGGGTCGGTTTTATAGTAAGGCCATTTAGGCGGCTGCTTTAGGACTCCAATTTTGAGAGGGCCTCATATTTCATTTTATTCCTAAGCCCAACTGTTGTGTACCCACTGTAGTTTTCCAATTGAACAAACAAACAACGACGACGATTAGAAACTAAGAGATTAGCAGAAAGAGAAATAAAAGGGAAAAGAAAAGAAAAGGCGAGATCGCTGTTTGCCTTCGAGAGAGCGGGAGATTTTCACCAAAATCGATGGATCTGCTTCAATCCAATGCATCTCTATCTCTGTCAATGTTGAATTTTGTCAAATATGCAGATGAACTCCACAGAAACCATGAGGAGGTCTTCAATGTAATAAATTGGATCATCCGGTTGTCTCGACTCTTGACTGCACTGTTTCGTTTTCGTTTTCTTTTACTTTTTTCGGTGAATTTGGTTTTTATTTTATTTTATTTTATTATTTTATTTTATTTTATTTTATTTTATTTACTTGTTTATTGGATTTTCTTTCTTTTTATTTTATTGAATTTTATAAGTTACATCAAATTTAAGGAAATGCTATGCGAACAGACATTTTGGTCAGTTTACAGACCACGTTATTTTTATAAAACCACTACTAATACACTTTTCAAAATTACCAATAATGCCTTTTTCAAAATTGCTCAATTCATATAGCTCTTCGCTCATCACTTGCTTACCTAGAACCAACAAAATTGCTCATTACACAAATCGAATACTGTTTGGCTTAATATCTGAGATGTTGATAATAGATTTCGAATGGAATTAATATCTGAGATCCAAAAGATCTAAGAAGTAATATTACTGATAGGAGAAAATGTAGGGATATAAATAGATCTGGTAGGAGGCAATATCATCCCTCTTGGGGAGCGTAATTTTCACAGTGATATGTGATGTAATATATGCTTTTGATTTAAAAAAACATGATCTTTGTTTCCTTTAATTTTAAGATTGTAACGTGTTTGGTTTGTGAGGTGATTCTATCCTAAAATTTTTTTTCTTTTTTTGGTGACTCGGGCTCCCACACCGCCCACAAGTGGGACGGTCAGGCACCAAACAGGGGGTATGCAAGGCTGACCCACACCTTGCATACCAGGTTAGTCGAGGGAATTAAGTGAGTTAGCCATCGGTCCTTGATCCCTTGCCACTTAGAGGGAGAGGAACGCACTTCCCACTCAGCCAACCCCCTCGGGGTCATTCTGTCCTAAATTCAGTTATATGAAAGCTCTTAAAAATTTTGTGTTAATACTTAGGCCTCATATTTTGTTTTGCTTTAGGCCTCATTTATGCTTGAACCGACACTGGGTGAAGGCCGCAGCCGTAAGCAAGAGGAGGACAGTGATGGCGGGCGACGGCATTGTGATCCGTGGGATGTGGCAGTTGGAGTGCAAGTGAGAATGAGAGTGCAAGTGAGAATGAGCGTGCTGTAAGATCGGGGGAGGGTGGTAATGGGATATATATATACATACATACATATATATATATATATACATACATATATATATATATATACATACATATATATATATACATATATATATATACATATAGGGCAATCTTCCATTGCGAAAAAATGGTGCGAAAGGCCGTGCGAAAACATTTTTTTTATTTTTTTGAAATTTTTTTTTTCAAAATTTCTTTTTTTGATGTTTAATCCATACAAATATATACCCCAGGGAAAATAATGGGTGAACCCGTTGGGCATTAGAGCACCCATCCACCCGTTACAAATTTAACGGTCTCAAAACGTGCGAATTTGATGAAATGCCTTGATCGAAGGCCAAATGACATTATTTCTCAACCATTATTTTTTGAGGGGGATATAACAACATATGATGAGGGTGGAAAAAAGAATTTTTGAAAAAAAAATTTCAAAAAAAAGATAAAAATAATTTCGCACCGTGCGAAATGTTCTCATTTGAAAATTTTCCTATACATATATATATATATATACATATATATATATATATATATACATACATATATATATATATATACATATATATATATAAGGAAAGATAGATGCGTTGGGATGCTGGTAGTGGTAATTAAGTTGAAGTTACAGAAATGCATGGAGTGTGTATTTACCTATATGGGCCTAGCTATCACAGAATGGCGTTGAGATTTGCATCCAAGGAAGAATGAAAAAGGCACCATTTTTGTTTTGGGACGTTCCAATTGATCCATTTAAACAATATTACTAATATTCCATTGTTATCTTGGGTTCCAACTTGGGACCATTTAAACAAAAGACATGGTTTCACATCCTTTCCATGTGGTTGATAATCCATTTAGAGGGGCTTTCTCCTTTGGGATACCCCTCAAATGGAATATGGAGATTCCTTTGCCAAAGATAACCCTTAATATTAAGTTTTAGGCAAGGGAGATTTGTGCACTTTGGTTGATTGAGTGCTGCAGATACCAATTCCATATGCATTTTCAAATAGAATTTGCATGTGAAAACTAAGCTGGCTTATATTTTTAGGCTAGCATAATAAGCATTGGCAACGGAAAGAAGCTTTGACACGCCCATTATTTCTGCACTTGTTTACTTCAACTTTGCGTGTATACATTTGTCTCATACACACTAAATAGAGCAAGCCCATTAATTATTTCTACAGGATGAATGCATAAAAGCTTTGCAGGAGGATGCCAAGAAGCTTGGCAGGAGGATGCAAAGAACTGTAGTTTGTAGCAAAAAAATTGTATAGTTTCTTTGGTTCCAGACTCGGGTTTCTTAACCATAGATTTGTTGTGAATGCAATGTATCATGTATAAGGTGAAAAATGATGTAAACTAATGGGTTACTTACAATAAATTATTTGTATTAAGAGGTGAATTCCATTTGGCGATTTCTTTTGCTTATGGTTATTTACAGTTGTTTCTATTTCATTATGTTTTCTATCAGCCTGCAACATTATGTTATATATAAATACTTAAGTATGGTTTTTTTTTTCCAATAGGTTGATAACCAATTGAAAGGACAAAAAACGCTCTTGTTAATTTCTTGAAATAACTAGCCTATGAATTTACATGATTTGTTATGGTCTCAGAATGCCCACGTACGGCATCCTTGCACATGGCATGCCCGATTATTTGCTACACTTGATGAACTGGAAGGGTGGTTACCTTAATCCCATATCAATTCAAACATGTACCGACTTTTTTAGTTACTTGATGTGCTAAACCTTTTTATCTATGCCAGAACTCCAATCCACTTATTACTGGGTCACATGAATTTGAACTAGCCATGAGACCATGTTCCCTTCTCATATTAGTCCATAAACACGTCTTGGACGAGCTGATATTTTCTATTCAGCTCAAAAGCTTTTTGAATTTGTGATATGTGAATGGCTATATCATATAACCTGCATAGCAATTACTCGTAAAATTGATACACTCTAGATATTGGTCATGAAGATCACAGGCTGAATTGCAAAGGCCATCCCGATATAATACTACTAATGTTTTTAGTGGGAGAATTGTTTTTTAAAATGTTGTTTATGGTTTATGATGATTTAATGGTAGCAGGGAAAAACAATGATGAATTTATCAAAAAAGCATAGAAGAAAATAGTTTCCTAGATCATTCTGTGGAATTGATTTACGATTTTTTGGACTTCAGTTGAGCTGTAGTTGAGATTTAAGGACTTTCTGAAAATTGGGCTTGGATTTTTTTTAAAGGAGATTAATTTTATGAAGCTTAACTGGTTTTCTTGGTTTTGCTTCCAAGGAAGAATGAAAAGGCGCCAATTTTGTTTTGGGACGTTCCAATTGAACTATTTAAACAATAGCATTAATATTACATTGTTGTTTTTGGTTCCAACTTGGTCCATTTAAACAAAAGACACGATTTCACTTGCTTTTCCGTTGAAAATTGAGTTGCTATGCAGATACCAATGCCATATGCATTTTCTAAACAGAATCTGCATGTGAAAACTAAGCTTTCATATATTTTTAGGCTAGCATAGTATCATATTTTTCTCCCCGTTAGTAGCTAGTAGATTTACCTTATCAGGATAATTGTGGTTGCAGAAGATTAAAAGCAAGAATTCTTCATTTTGCAAGCTTGCAGTGATTTTCTTTATCCTGTCTCAATCACTTTGATTTCATAATTAATTGAAGTGATGTGCCATATTCGTCTGTGCTTCTATCTTCATGTTAATCCCTTGAGTTTATGCTTTCATGTTAATGCAGTTATTTTGTGATCGTTAGTTCCATTCTGCTGGATTATTTGCATATTAATTCCCGGAACATGCAAATTTAATTTCTTGGTTTTCTTTCTGGGATTTGAAACCTGAGTTTCTGTTAAATTCTCATACACAATCAAAATTAATTTCTTGCTTCTCTGAATCTTTTAAGATGTTTACTGTAGATAAATACTGCAGGTATGAGAATTGTTTATTTCTTAATTTGCAGCACAAACTGAACAATCAAACTTTGTTTAGTGTATACTTCTTATGGTATATTCCATGCATCCTCCGTTTCATATTGCTTCTTATAATTTTGGAATTTACCAAGCACAAACTGAAACATGAGGATTTTTTTCCTTTCAAGCATTACTTGCATGTGATCCTTTGCCGAGTTGAGTCTCCTACCTGTTTATGGAAAATACAGGGGTGCCACCATGGACAAATTTAGGAACTGATGGTGTGCTTGGTGGAGTCCAGTTGATGATGAGACAGTTGGCATCTGTTAGAGAAGGCTATGCACATGGATCCACGGATAATGCTACTGCTCGGAACCTGCATGTGGTCGTCTCATCAGGAACCCCCCCCCCCCCCCCCTTGAGCTTCCTTTTTTTCCAGGGTCAAAAACAAAATGCTAGTGAATTATCTCTGAATTGGTAGTACCTATCAAGAGTTTGTGCAGACTCCAAGAAAAATACTTCATACAGATATTTTTGAGGATTAGCTTCAGCTGTGGGTAAAACCAATGCAGGCTGTTCAATTGCCTTCAGAAAAATTTGCTCTATCTTCTAATTAACGGGAAAACAACTTCACTCGTTGTATCAACATATATCAAATCACTTGTACTTCTCCATTTCTTGAATGAATCAAGTTGCAACATCTCCATTGCAATTCCTAGTAAGTTTCCTCTAACTATATATAAAAACAACGAAATTCTAGTATCAACATTTATCAAAACAACTTCACCCATAACGAAATTCTAGTAAGTTTCCTCTAACTTGCAATACAAAGGAGAGAAAGGCAAATTCATTTGTTTTAAGTGCATTCAACAGATTTTATCTTGTTTCCTTGAAGTTCCAATTGCTCTGAGATTGTCGAGGCACCTTCATTATGGGCTTGTCTGGATATATTCATTGAAAGTGAAGTACCTCATTTAGGAGTGTAACAGAATGGTGGATGATATAAAAACAGTTTTCACATCAGTACAAGTTGATCTACCAGACGACGCAAACCGTGCACCATTCGAATCTGTGACCTTACATAACACTCTTGATCTTGACGTCGTGGATTTAGGTGACTATCAGATAGAGTAGGATTTTGTTTCTCTGTTCTCAGTGCACATTTAAAATTAAGCAAAAGCTAATATGTGCTTCTTTTTTGAAGCATTTAACATTGTGCCCCACTCCCCCTCTCAGCGGCCCTGATGATCATAGTAAAACATATGATCAGATTACTCTACAAGGTTATTGTCGTTTGCCTCCTTTTTTTTCCATTTCATCAATACGATGATACCAGATGTAATTTTTATCACATTGTCAATTTGCATACTTAAGATATTCTGCATGCTCACAGATCAGTCCCAATTTGAACAAGAATATGTGTCTATGTTTATCAACGAGGTCTCAGTTTGATAAATTGGACAATATCGAGTGTGCCTCTTTACCATATTATTTTGCATATTAATCATCTCCAAATGCAACCTAACGACATATTTCAGTTTGCACCGGCCCCATAAGTTTACTAATTTCACAAGAGAAATCTACACCTTATAACTATGCACACCACTTTATAAAACTGTATAATGAAATTTGTTTAATTGTACACTATAATTATACACTTAATGCATGGTGACAATTCATACACACGATTATGCATGGTGAACAAACTCTGAAATTAGTATTTTATTTTATTTTATTTTATTTTATTTTATTTTATTAATACACACGTTACTGCATGTACACTATCCTGGAGTACTTCCTACATGGCCTGCCAAGATACATCTTGGTCAAATTCAGGTCCACTTGCAGGTCGGGTGCCGCAAGAATCGTGTAATTCTAGATTGAGAATCCAGGGGCATGGTCTGGACTGTCTCGACCTTGCGCGGTGATTTCATTGGAATGGCCAGGTAGGGGTTTTCGGGCATAGATGTTGCAGTTCTGGAACACGGAGGCTGCATCGCTGAAAATGAAGTCTATGGTGCCGTAGATTTCACAATCCCGATAGAACTGCTTGTCGAATTTGGTGTACATGGTGTCCTGATAGCCAACGAATTTACAGCGATAGAAGACGGAGAGGTCTGTGCTGTTGCGGCTGTAACCGCCTGTCCCTTCTTCGGACCCGACGTGTTCTCGAATGTAATGTTTATTGCGATGAATCGCTCGTCGCTCATGGCTGCAAGGCAGTATCAGAAATGAAGTCAGTGAACGTTTGAAGTAAAACAGAGCAAAAAATATTCTTAATTACTATATAGATGCTTTTAAAAAAGTGAATGACTTAAGTTCTTTTTGGAGGGATTTGATATAGAATAATTATGAACCCATAACCAAACTAAACCATAAAAACCTTTTAATTATTATAGCCTTACCAAATGTGGACGAATTGAACGTTTAATATCCGTCAGACACGCTTCGGTTTCCCGTTATCACAGTCCGATCTATCCCGGCTCCTATCCTGATTATGTTCTTCTTGTTATCATCCAACAGTACATTCTCATGATAGACTCTCGGTGCGATATAGATCGCAAAGTAGCCGTCCTCAATCCGCGTCCGGCGAATGCGACGGCATCGACGATGGTTGAAAAATTGCCCCTTCCGTCTTGTGCAACCACCACCCGCTAGCTCGTGGGTACCACGCTTAGGTCCCCCGTAAGATGATTAAGGCCGATCGGAAAACCCTGAAACCATGCTGATTAGTTATTAAAAAATTTGTGTCAGATGTAATTGTTTTTCCTTGTTGTGTAAGCCCGGGAATACTCACGTGTTAGTAATACAAGACAAGTTAAATATGATTCGAAATTTAAAACCGATCATCACAACCCGCTCGGATCATGATTCATTACCAATAACGTTCCATTTTCTCCAAACTACTTATTTAAAGCCGTTTATCTCCAGAACCCCCACCGATCTGGGACTAAACAATGCTGAAGAAAAGGCATTGCTATCCTGATAAGACTATATCTGTCTGATGAAATCTGTTGTACTTAAATTAAGATATCGATTATTCTTTATCCGATTGTGTTGAATCGTTTTCGTATTTTTTTGCTGGTCCGAAATTAAATTCGGATTTCGATTTGGATTTCTCAGAAAAAATCGGTTTAACCCCCACCCTTAGTCCTTAGTATAATATATTAATAAAGCTATATCTGTGAAGCTACTGGATTATCATAAATATATGAATAAAACTGTATAATGTATCTGTGAAGCCACTGCAAATGTATCACGTCTTTTTTTGCCCATCCGAAATTAAATTCGGATTGGGATTAGCTGATGTAGTATGACGCATGTAGGTGAGCAACTTGTGCAGGAGCAGGGGCAGGTTGCAATTTAAGGAATTAACAGGGTCTGTGTGTTATTCTGACAAAGATACGTGGTCTGTCTTTGTTTTACATAAAACTCTCACATTATTGAGTAATTATTTGAGTGAGTACCTCTACAATAACCTCCCAATAGCAAGGCGACATGTGGCACCAAATCAATTAATTTTGGTTTTTTCTTTTTTCTTTTTCAAAACTGGGTTAGGGGCGAGGATGTAAATTCACAAAATTAAATAACATCCCAAATAATATCTCCTCCTTGATTTTCTCAAATTAATTTTCCAAAACTATGTCTTCTGTTTTTTGTTGTAGATACATAACTGGTGATCCGAATAAATAGTCACTGCTATTATCAGAAACCAAAAATGTATAGCATGTGCCTTTCTATGACTTGTATCCAAATAGAGAACTCACGTGTTTAGGGCTGAAGAGAAAATTAGGGAGAAGACACTGATCTTTAGGGTAAACTTGGGAGAAATCTAAGTTATTTTCCTTTGCTCTTTTACTGCAATGAGTTTGGAATCGCATGTTTGAATAAGCGTGCAAATTAAACAATAATGAAAATTCCAACTAACCTGGTTCGTTCGGACTGGCCCTCTTCCCGCTGCCGGCACTGCCAAGCGCCGATATGACCAGCTCAAGTGACACCCTGTACAGCCTCGTCTGGTTGACAAACGTCCCGTGCAGCTCCTTTGTGAAGCTTCCAGAGTCCTTCAGCCCATCGTAGCACGTCTGCTGGTTCGCACCAGCGCGCTCATCAGCGCCTTCACCCGATCGACCACTGCATGTTCCAGCACCAGACCACGCGGCCCGAGCTCTGCCTGAACCTCAGTGAGAACATCAGCGTTGAGGGCCCCCAGCTAGCGGCAGTCGTCCAGGGCCTCAAACCCGACAGCGACCTGGGACCTACGGTACCCACCTCTAGAGAGGTAGTCGTCGATGAGGTTGCCGGTTCGCTTGGCCTCCGTTAAAGCCTGCTTGACGGAGTAGCGGGCATAGTCGTAGGGATCTGATGTTAGGTTTAGTGGGGCGAGGAGGACGCGGTAGAGGCTGGGGTAGAACGAGCCCTTGCATGCCGCTGACGTGGACTCGAAGCTGACGGCGATGAAGGCGGGGCCGGTTTTACAGTATAGCCACTTAGGCGGCCGCTTTAGGCCTCTAATTTTGAGAGGGCCTCATATTTCATTTTATTCCTAAGCCCAACTGTTGTGTGCCCACTGCAGTTTTCCAATTGAACAAACAAACAACGACGACGATTAGAAACTGAGAGATTAGCAGAAAGAGAAATAAAAGGAAAAAAGAAAAGAAAAGGCGAGATCGTTGTTTGCCTTCGAGGGAGCGGAAGATTTTCACCAAAATCGGATGGATCTGTTTCAATCCAGTGCATCTCTATCTCTCTCAATGTTGAATTTTGTCAAATATGCAGATGAACTCCAGAGAAACCATGAGGAGGTCTTCAATGTAATAAATTGGATCATCCGGTTGTCTCGACTCTTGACTGAACTGTTTCGTTTTCGTTTTCTTTTAATTTTTTCGATGAAATTGGTTTTTTATTTTATTTTATTTTATTTTATTTTATTTTATTTATTTTATTTTATTTTATTTTATTTTATTTACTTTTTCATTGGGTTTTCTTTATTTTTTATTTAATTGAATTTTATAAGTTACATCAAATTTAAGGGAATGCTATGCGAACAGACATTTTGCTCAGTTTACAGACCACGTTATTTTTAGAAAATCACCACTAATACACTTTTCAAAATTACTAATAATGCCTTTTTCAAAATTGCTCAATTCACATAGCTCTTCGGTCATCACGTGCTTACCTAGAACCAACAAAATTGCTCATTACACAAACCGAAATACTGGTGGGCTTAATATCTGAGATGCTGATAATAGATTTCGAATGGAATTAATATCTGAGATCCAAAAGATCTGAGAAGTAATATTACTGGTAGGAGGAAATGTAGGGATATAAATAGATCTCGTAGGAAGCAATATCATCCCTCTTGGGGAGCGTAATTTTCACAGTGATATGTTATGTAATAATGCTTTTGATTTAAAAAACATGATCTTTGTTTCCTTTAATTTTAAGATTGTAACGTGTTTGGTTTGTGAGGGTATTCTGTCCTAAATTTTTTTTGCTTTTTTGGTGACCCGGGCTCCCACACCGCCTTACAAGTGGGGCGGTCAGGCACCAAACAGGGGGTATGCAAGGCTGACCCACACCTTGCATATCAGGTTAGTCAAGGGAATTAATCGAGTTAGCCATCGGTCCTCGATCCCTCGCCACTTGAAGGGAGAGGAACGCACTTCCCACTCAGCCAACCCCCTCGGGGTCATTCTGTCCTAAATTCAGTTATATAAAAGCTCCTAAAAATTTTGTGTTAATACTTAGGTCTCATATTTTGGTTTTGCTTTAGGCCTCATTTATGCTTGAACCGACCCTGGCAGGAACATTGGCAGGTCATACTGTAAGTAGATAATTTGAAGTTAAATGTGGACAAGTTTATGGTTAGGTAGACAATGCAAGTAGAGTTGGGTTAAAGATAATGGCAGACAAATTCAAATGGCAGAAAAAGGCGCATTATGTTATAAACGGGCTTTTGGAGGCCCATCTGTGTATTGGGCATCCACCCATTATGCAACCCTATTACTATAAATACATGGCTACGGGGTTCTGTAGCCGCCAAGTTTACAACATGTTATCAGCATGCTCGAAGCTGAGCCGAACCTCTGCCGACGGACGAACGCGGCCCGAACGGGCTTCCTTCACCGAACGTCGCTAGATCTGGCGGGTAGGATCTAGAGGTAATTTTAATTCCCTAGATCTAAACTTTTATGCGCATACAATTAGATCTACATGCTTAGATCTATGTTTGATTAGTATTGATCGTTTCTTTTAAAACTTAGATCTGCATACTAAATCAATTTTTTTAATGATAAATCGACGTTTTTATATCTAAAAATCAAATTTTTACGATGAAAAACGTTGTTTTGAAGACTAAAAATAGTTCTTTTTTATATAAAAATCCTATTTTTATGATCTTCTTCTCCAAATCATCAAACCCTACATGGGATTTTTCGTCGCCACGTGGCCAGATGCCATGAACGCACGAAACCCCCTCTCCGATTGCGATCTCCCCGCCGCTAGAAGCGACGTCGTGCCGCTGCCGCTCCGGCGGCAGCAGGCACTGCCGCTCCCGGCGGCAGTCGCCGCTGCCGCCTGGAGCGGCAGCTCCTGCTGCTGCCGCTCCTGGCGGCAGCGGCAACTGCTGCCGCCTCCTGGAGCGGCAACAGCACGAGCTGTCGCTCCGGTGGCAGTCGCCGCTGCCGCCTGGAGTGGCGGCAGGCGCTGCCGCTCCCCGCGGCAGTCGCCGACGCCACCGCCAGCATCGGCAGCCCCCACCGCCTAACCTCCAGAAGCTGTGGTGGCGATGCTAACCCCCTCCGTGCGCGTACGGTCAAACCCTAGCAGCCTGTAGTGACGATGCGCGCGGCGAAACCCTAGCCGCCCAAAGCGACGGTCCCTACGGCGCAAAATTTTTCTGCCCACACGGGCCCGCACGAACGATCGCCTTCTAAAACCCTAACTATGGTTTTTCCCCCAAAAACTTCGTTTTTACCCCAAAAACTTCGTTTTTACAAGTTCTTTTTCAGATTTAATTAAGTTTTTCTTCGTTAAAATATGATTAATGCTTTATAAATCATTGCATTCTTTTGGATTATTTGATTATTACACGTTTAATAATTAGGAAGATCATGTGACTGCTCTGCCATTAGTTAACTAACCTAACGGTGTATGACGTTGCCCAGTGGTCCAATAATTATTAAATGAAAAATTTTCATTTCCATTATAAAATGTCTGTGATGATTAAATGCATGTGTAGAAAATTATATGAATGCCGCATATTTAATGATTCTGTGATGAATAGTTTATTTAGTATGCTAAAATCACTATGATATAGTTTAATGCCTGTAGCAAAACTATATGTCTGCGATGAGATTATTTAAATGCCTACAGCATATAAATAACATGTGTATACATCATACTTGTTTCAATTCAGGTTAATTGAGCATAACTTTTTAGTTTACAAGCTTTATATTATATGTATGATGGGATCATGATATGACGATATTTTATGACAACAAACCAATCATGATTTCAAAAAGTTTAACATCATATCCATTTTGACAAAATGAAACTGAAGTTCAAAATCAAATCAAAAGTCAACACCCTTCCATCCTAATAAAAATTAACAAATACGATGGATTATGTGAAAAACATTTATGCGATTTCTTTTAGAGATACGCATTTTGCGGTAAACGGATCTCTCAGAATCATTAAATATGCGGCAGGCATATAATTTTCTTTAATCTAGCAGTGTCATAACACGGCAGGCATAAAATTATATCCCAATATTGACACCAGCAGTGTCATAACACCGCTAAACTTTTTTAGAGTAATCTCACTTTACAAGGTATGATTCTTTAATCTAGCCTTAATTTTAAGCGTACGCCCAAAGTCGTATCTTAATAGATAAATGAGAAATTATAAATTTCTTAGCCACGTATTTGTTTCCCCCTGAGCATGATTCTTTATCCACATAATACTTGAATGACTCAATAAAAATGGCCTGAAGACCATACTTGAGTTTTCAAATAGACTTTTATAAGTCTCTCATTAATTAGAAAAGTGGAAATATAGAAACTAACTCATTTCCCTTGTATATGTCTACTTCGTAAGACCAATATTCATTCTTCCTTATAAACGACAATAAGGAAGACTGGAAACAGTGGAAGTCTTGAATAAAATGAGAAAGGGAAGATATGATATACCTCGACATGGAGTATACAATGGCAATCCAATATCAGACCAGAAGTTCTGACAAGACTCATAATGCTTTTTGCAATATGAATGGGCATTAACCTATGCCATATAAAAATATATACATATCTAGTCTAAACGATGAAAATCAAATTGACCGTATGTATATTTAGCTACTCCCCGAGGATAAATAAAATTTGAAAACAAATTTGATCTGTTGTCATAACATAAGTCGAAATGAGCATAACTATAGACGTATGTTTTCTAGAGCACACATCATACTATGAAACATGTTGCTGCAACAAATTTATCAGTAGTATTCTCTTGCAGTATACATGTGTTTAAATGCATCACCACAATATTTATTATTGATTTCATGCTTTTTACACATTTTATTTTACTGTGAATAATTTGTCATCTTGAATAGTCCTAAAATGAGGATGACATTGACTCTCTTCACTTCCTCAAACGAATTTTAGATGATACATTATCATCATTAGTAGAAAGAGACCTTTAGGCCTCTTGAGAGTATTTGAGGGATAAAAGTGGACTCACACACTCCCTACATACGGCTGATGATGTACTTTAGAATACTCATCTATATATCCTCTTAAAATGGTCATAATCAAAACCTTGTTATCCAACCGCGGTCCAGATTATTATTAATCACAACGGACATATTACCTTACTGAGATATTGGTTGGGCTTTTACTTACCCTCATACCACCCTCAAAAATGTCGCAGTGGAACTTATTCATCGGGATTAACCATCATGGATGAATAGATTCCGAGATCCCCAAACGGGGAGGCATTACTGCACATCTTATAGATCGTGCCTTGACAGGTTCATATCCCCAGTTCTATGCTCAACTTCGTTGAAGTCGAGCTTATTGCGGATTTTTTTGTGGATAACACTGGGAAATCAATTATATTTAACAACTGGAAGAAAATTGAACGCTCTGAAGTTTTGTGTTCACACCCAGAAATGTGATATATGTATATCATTCAAATGATTTAAACGAATTACTTATCCATTAAAAATCCAGTTGTAGGTGACCATGCTGGAACATGCAATTACAATGCAAACCAATCAAAACGCCTCCTTAGAACCTATTCATATGAGCCTGATCACCTCATATAAACAGTTTCCGAGAACCCCTAACGGGGGAAGCGTTTAGAGCACATCTTATCGATGGAGCCATGATGAGTATACATCCACATATCACCACTATGGACCATCAGAACACAGAACTATTTATCGGAAGTAATTACCCCAGATAAATTGATTCTTAGCACTCTAAACAGGGGAAGCATTTAAAATCACTTATCCTAAGACGTGCATTGATGGGCCCTCTTTTAAAGACTTGATGTGATCCTGAAGATCCTTCATAACCTTAATTCCCCAGTATTAGGTTTAACAAAAATACTATAATCATCCATGAGCCTGAAGCTCAATTTGACCATTTAAAACATTAATACCTATGATCTGATTATCATGAATAGTGATGAGATCCTTAAGATCCACACTTATGAAACTGTTAAACAGTTATCAGACATAGCTACTGACAATATAAATATTATCAAATTCACACATCCCTGCTACTAAAAATCCAACTAGAATTGACATACCAAATATAATGGATGCGATCCACCAGTTGCAGAAGTGGATATCCTCAATGGATGAGAGGACATACCACGAGGCTCCAAAGCGAGAAATAACTCCTGGAGACCCTAAAACAATACTACCACAGGAAAGTGAGCTCATCTCCATATTTCATCCTTTTCTAGAACCTCCAGAAGAGATGAATCTGGATAAATTGAATAATGTACGTACATGGAGAGGTATTTGGATAAAACACACTTGTCGACAATTACTCACATTCTATTTTGCTATAGATATCGTTCCCAATCTCCGTTTCCTGAAGCAAACGCAGAAATTTGGCTAGATTATGTGGAACGAGGAAATAATAAGTTGAGCTGGACTCACTAATGAAATGTGAAGTGTTTGGACCAGAAGTCCTGATATCAAAAGATATCAAACCTGTGGGTTACCGAGTATTGTACAAATAAATAAAATCGTATGCTATAAGTAAAACGCCATAGCTTAGAGGTTTATTTTGCAGAAACCAGGAAGTAACCATATAAGATGAGCTTCACTCACTTACAAAATTATTTAAACTGATGCATCAGGCTTCCTGGTCATAATTGCGAAAACCATGCGATTGGCAAAGATAATTTTAGGCTATGTTGCTACAGATGATGTGACAACATACCTTTATGAATAATCATCTTGAAGATAAATTATCATCCTGAAGATGAAACCATCATCCCAAAGATAAAACCATCATCCTGAAGATGAATTATCATCCTGAAGATGAAACCATCATCCAGAAGATTAAACCTTCATCCAGAAGATGAATAATCATCCAGCAGATGAATTATCATCCAGAAGATGAAATTATCATCCAATTGATGAAGAAACATAGATAATCGCAATCCACTAATACACCTACCGGTTGTATGGATGCACATTAAGACCCCTTCCGTTCGCTAGAAGAGGGGAAGGATATCCTAGGTCTTGAAGTGCCTTACTCAAGTATCTTTTGTACACTCCTTTATCTGGTAGTAAACCCTTTAACCAGATACAGTGCAGCGCCTGCAGCGCACCACTGAACCAGAGATATGTAGCTTCTGCGCTACCTCCAAGGGTCAAGGATCATCCAACATTTTAAATGTATTTGCAGATACATGTTACAGATCATCGCGATGACTACAACAAAGGAACGACCAAGTCCTGGACACCAGCAAAATATGCTTCCAAGGCAACATCAATCCCACCATCCCGAGAGGCTCATCGATCCAAGAAGCAAATCATAAGTACGCACAGCCAGGTCTTGCAGTACCTCGCAGATACAGTCTTGTATAGATGAGCGATGCCTTGTACTTTGTACTTATTTCCGGAATACTGTAAGAGATTGATGTATAGTTGCCTAGGAGATCTGTAAGCCTGCAGCTTGTACAGATCAGGGGGAGTCAAATGTAGTGTTGTACTCTTTTTCCTTGGCTATTGGTTTTTCCCACTGGGGTTTCCATAGCTAAAGGTTTTAACGAGGCAACCTCATTGACCCTGGATCCAAAAGTATCCACCCCTACATACTTCCACTATTCGGGGAAAGTTATGGAAAATTGTACTCTTTTTCCTTGGCTATTGGTTTTTCCCACTGTGTTTTCAATAGCTAAAAGTTTTAACCAGACAGTTATCCCTAACTCAGGATCTAGTAGTATCCACATCTGATGATATCCATCGATCAGGAGAAGTTATAGAGACTTGTACTCTTTTCCCTCAGCCATTGGTTTCTCTCACTGGGCTCTCCATGGCAAGGTTTTAACGAGTCAAGAACTCTTAACTTAGGATCCAGAAGTATCCATACCCTCATAGTCAAATAAGCTCTATGAACCCTGAAGCGCTCATTACAGCTTACAACAATGGATGAATAAGGGGAAGTGTTATAAACGGGCTTTTAGAGGCCCATCTGTGTATTGGGTATCCACCCATTATGTAACCCTATTACTATAAATAAGGGCTACGAGGTTCCGTAGCCGCCAAACCTCGTAGCCGCCAAGTTTACAACATATTAGATTTTGCTTCCATTCTTTTCGTTATTGTTGACATGGTCGGCATCTCGACTATACAAACCAGTATTGATGATTTTGTTCTGAACATTGCTAAAGATTAGATTACTGTATGTTTGCATGTGCTCGACATTCTAATACGGAAGAAGTAGATGACATGTGCCAAAACTGGTTGCTATTAACATCGACATTATTGGCTTTGAATGCAGCGTTACACACATGGAATGGACGATTTTTTATTTTATAAAATCATAAACAAAATCACTCCAACGTTTATATTGATCCAGCATATAATATACCACTTCTTCCCTTAACGTCTTTACATCGAGAATCAAAAAAAAGTAGTTTAATCACTCAGAAAGGCGCAGAAAGGAAGAACAAACGAGCTAAAATTTAAAGCGAAGCACTAATCACTCCCACGATATACCGAGGAAAACTCGCCAGATATCCCTAGAGCAGCAAAGATACATTTTTCCACCCCCAAACTGTTCAGATCTGACAAAAAGGCCCATTCGCGTCTATTTCATCAAACTGCGGGCAGAGTCCTCCCTCGGCCCAGGGTGAACCCCCTGGTGCCATCAGGCATGCGGGGCCCGGGAGGTTGCTTTGATAAGCCAGCAGGCTCGCTGTGGATCGGGTGACTCGAGGGCGGAGTGCCAATGGTATGGCCTCCGCCACGGTGGTGATTGCTGACATTATTGTTATTGACGTGGTAATGCCCCCTTCCACGCCCCTTGCCTCCTCCCCGGCCCCGTCCCTTCCCCCGCTTTGATGGGCCACTTTCCTTGTCATTTACATCCTCATCGCCCTGTCCAATCCAACACAGCAGGGAAAGCAAGTTGTTTGGATGTGATACAAGTGTCCAGAAAAGAGTTTCACCCGTCAATAAAAGGTTTAAAAGGGTTCTTACCACATGCTCCTGTAAAGTCTCTGCTGATTGGGAAGGATCTTGCTCGCTCTGCTTCGTCTTTGTCTGGTCAGTTACAGAAGCATCCTCCTCCTCTACATTTCCATCACCTTCCTGCCCCGGCTTTTTCCATCGGCCTTGCCCTGGCTTTGATGGGACCTAGACATGAATATTAATTTAGAATTTGCTTATTATTTTTTTAAAATAAAAAGAAACATGTAAGAAAGAAAGAGTCAAGCATCAAAAACATCACTAGGCCCTAAAGAAAAAGATTATATAGGAGATGACAGAAATAGAGACTAGCAAACGTACACAAATATACCCAGAGAAACTATAGTCCAAAAACTAACATAAATACTGATTAATTTAAGGTATGAACAGATATCATGCTACCATGCAACTTGACAGTAAACGGACTCTGAGCCCGCTTCTCCAATTCCTTCCGTCATTAAGCTCAGCAACCTGCTTAGAAAAAGCAATCACAAGCAATTATAATAAGCACTGCACTGAAAATTACCTAACAAATGTTATGCAGGCTAAAGCTGCAACTTACTGCTTTTTCGGCATCCTCAACAGTCTCGTATTCCACAAATGCATGCAACTAAAAAATGGAACAAGAAAAATTAGAATCAAGAAACGACCAAATGGAGTTTAAACATCACAGTTTTTGAATTTTTGCCATGATGTAAAATCTATACTGTTATCAAGGGATGTTCACTTCCTCATATCTCAATATCCATGTTAAACTTTTATAATTTCAGGACACAATTCAGCCCATAAATCCCAACCACACCAAAAGCCATTTCCAATCAAAATGCCTCTGTTTATGAATCAAGGACCCATGAAAGGTTTGAAGTTTTTACCGCACATCAATCCTTTCTTAACTAGTGTTGACATCCTGGCCAGAGAAAACTATGGCTTTAAAAACTCAATTAGGGACTTGCGTAAGTGCGTATTTGTTTTGGAGAACTGCATTAAGCTTTGACGCACAGATAATGCCAAAAGCCAAACGAAAGCAATTCTCAACTTAGTCCATAAATCGCAAGGTCTGAAAACAGAGTATTTCAGAGCATCTCAGAAGAAATTCAAGGGCCTGCCAAAGAAATTCAAGTGCTTGCTTTCCATGAAATCAAAGAGAGAATGTAGTAATCCGGAACATGAACGCACAGCCTGCAAAGTAGCTTCCAGTGAAGAGACACTTGCAAAATCGAAGTTATACTTGGCTGCATTGAGTTGCCAAAATGACATCAATCTAGATTTAGATCAGCTCTGGAAGTTAATTGGATCAGCCAATAAACACGGTTCTAGCAAGGCAAGCTCATACAATGCCTGTCACCTGTGACTCCTCCATTCCCAGTGAAACCGACCAAGAAAGGATGTTTATCCCATTGGGCTGCGTAAATACCATCATCCCACCTGTTATTCTCCATGAACATAGAACAATATTAAAGGTTGAGAAACGGTTTTAGACCCAAATCGAAGGCTAGTCCTTGCTCAACCAACTAGTCCCCGAACAGACAAAAACTTCAAACGTAACGGTACATCAACATCATTAAGTGCAGAATAGTATGCTTCTAGGTGTCATCTGTGTGTGTTTGCTCTTGCGCGTTTGCTCTTGCCATAACGTTGACTGCACACTAGAGTACAAACATTTTTTCCAGAATAAATGACATTGAGCTCTTTTATTAGGTCGCCTTCCCTTGACCGTACCAGAACTGCCTGCTGGTAATCATTGTTCATTTGTTCCAAATTCACACCGGAAAAAACGTTAACAATATAAGACCAACTATTTTTTCGTCCGTGCAAGTGCATGTGGCAACTAAAATACAAAATTATTAATTTTGGACTCTTGAATTTCAATTTTTCACTGTTATTTAGAGAATGGAACAAGTACTATATTTTTCAAGTACCAAAGCATCACTAAATGCATATAATTTGACTATAATCTAACTGATCAAAACGTGGTTTAAAAAGCGAAAATGACTTTGATACCACATTAAATTTAAACCAAGATTCAAAATGAAGGACTCTAAAACTTTGCATTGTAACATTAGCTTTTATCTTAATGTGAGCTGCCAACTCCTATTTATATCACACACAATTAACATCCTTAGAACCCTCAAGAATATTTTTTTCCCCCTCAAACTTAATTAAGGATCCCTATGTATGAATTTGTTCATATTTTTTTTTGATTCCTCTTATTCTTCCCTTTCTTGTTTTCTTCTCATATTTTTTTCGATTGGTTTTCTGTAAATGAAATATGAATATCATGTATACTGAAAATGAGTTTATTATTATACTATTATCCCTTGAAAATTCATTGGTCAGTTACAACTCATATAATAATCATATTTAGGTTTAAAATTTTAAAGATGTCTCCATGCTCACCCAAACAAAAATCACTTCCCTGTAATAAGTTAAATAGCCAGCCTATTTAAAGTTAAATATCACATTCTGTAAGATTAATCGTAGAATGTGAAAGGAAAATGAAGGGGGGCACATAAGAACTCCCTTTGCTATAATAAATATTAGGCACTTTGATAAAAGGCTGGTCTCATAATTATAATGCAAAATGGGACACGTCAATGCTGGGTTGTTTAACAGTTATTATGCTTCATTTTTTTATTTTTTTCCCGCTCATCTTCTGACCCCAGATGTCAGTTGGAGGATTGGTTTCCTAGAACAATGAAGCTTGGCTTCTTAAGAGTGAGCCATGAGTCAAACAAAAAACCACCAAGGGGGTTGGTACTATAATGCAGTAGATGTGTGAACCACTAATCAATATCAATAGCCCACCATCTCCTTTCTGCTAATATAGAACCCGATTTTTATTCTCTATCAAAAATTAAAAGATGAAACAGGCTAATCTGTCATACAGACCAGTGTTTAACTTAAGGATTGGAGGAGCATGAGCATACCTACAATCAGAGAAAATGTGTCGCCATAGCTCTTTCTGTGTTACTTCTATGGACAAGTCCACCATCACCACCAACGCCGCAAACATAAAAGAAAATAAATAAATAAAGAAAAGGATAACAACAAACACCCAAACAAACAAAAGGGGGAAAAGTTTGGAAAGTACGTGATCATCATGTTACGACCCACTAGGGATTTGGGGATAAAAATTGCATTTTTATTGATAAAATTGGGAATATAATGATAGTTAGCATCGATTCGAGAGGAGGACCACTCTTAAGGATTGGAGGATCCTAGCCTTTAATACGAGAGGAATGCTCAACTCTCCCACTAAATCTAGGGCTCACTATCTCTTCTACTTCTCAATTCTTCTCTCAAATTCAGCATAAACCCTAATTATCCTAGCCCCTTAATATAATAAGCTAATTTCATTAAAATTACAGATCTGTCTCTGGTGTCTAGAAATTACAGATTTGTCCCCGATTGACCAGGATTACAATTTTTGCCATTGGTTCAATCCTTCCTGCCTTTGCCACTGATTTACCGTCATTGCCTAAACCTTTTGCCCCTTCTACTACGATCGTATTATTACTCCGTCCCCAAAGAACCACCTTGTCCTCAAGGAGGTGTCATGAATATATGGGGCATGCTACTCTAAATGAGGGTGAACGCCACCTCCTGGCTCTTCCTCCTCAGCTAATATGCCCTCACCCTCTTCATCGTCGATCATCAGCACCTGAAGAGCATGATAACATCAATGATGTCCTAGCCCGAACCTCTCGTCACAGCAGAAGCATAATCCTTATTTGCACTTATTCTGGAGCTTCGCTTCTGTGA
The DNA here is from genome assembly GCA_030789695.1 of Scilla litardierei. Taxonomy (NCBI): domain Eukaryota; kingdom Viridiplantae; phylum Streptophyta; class Magnoliopsida; order Asparagales; family Asparagaceae; genus Scilla; species Scilla litardierei. The sequence continues at coordinate 162,043,865 of CM061138.1, forward strand.
GATGATTGAACCTATTGTCGGGTTGAAGCTCGCTGCTCTTCTCATGGCTCGTCTGAACCCCTCCCGGTTGAAACTTATGTATCTCCATTGCAGCATTAGTGCGGGATGTGACCCCGCTCATCGCTCACTTAGCTGCCCGGTCTGCTGTATTCCTTTCTTCCACCATTTGGGACAACTACATCACCTCTCCAAGCACACTCGGCCTCAGTATGGTATCCCACTCACTTGTCCAAGAGCATCTCAAACATCTTCATATAATCTCTAACAGATCCCTCTTGCTTGAGTAAGGAGCGCTCGTGAAAGCTCCCACTGAGTGTCGAGAAATCGATCGAGCAGGCATTCCTTGAACTCCTTCTATGAACACACAGGCTACATATGCTCCCTCCACTGTAACCAAGCTAACACATCACCCTTCAAACGTATACCAATAGTCATCAATTTCTTCTCCTCTGTCAAGCGATTCACGACGAAGTATCTCTCTGCCCGATAGACCCACCCATAAGGATCATCCCCCTCATACGCCGACATCTTCTGCTTGCGAACCCTACTACCAATGCCAAAGTCTCATGTCCTGCTCTCCTACTATGTTGCTTGTAATAGGGCTACTGATAGATGTTTTGTTGAGTGTCTATGGGGCCTCCAAATCCTCTAATCTGAACTTCTACTGATGTGACGTCACCTCCAAATCCTTCGTCAAACCATCACGGATCTCCACCCTCGTCGAAGCCCCAAAAACCTCACATGTCGTCTTTACCCCCGAAAAGGTAGCCTCCTCTTATGAGTTGTCGACGTCCTTCCTCGGGCCTTCCTCCGATGTCTCATGAACCGTCGTCACCTCGCGGACCTCCTACGGTCCCGTCAAAGCCTCACGAGCCTCTTTCGCTATCGTCGGGCCACTCAAAGTCTCCACCACCTTTCTCAAAGCCTGAATAGAAGCCACGATGATCGTCAAACCTACCTGAAGGTCCACTGTGTCCAAAGTACTATCGCTGAGGCTCGAATGTTTTGGATACAACGATCTATGATTTCTTGTTTGATGATAAGAAACCTTCATAAATATGTTTGATGTGTTTGTTAAGTGTTTTTCAAGACCAAATAAACAAGTAGAACATAATGGCAAGCTTGCAAATCATGAACAATGTCAATGATGTAATTATGAGCAAGAGAAGAGATGCCAAACTTGTGATTAATGACAATTGACTTGATCAACATAGCCTACAAATTTCATGGAGGGACGAGGAGATAAGGAGATAATTTGAAGATTCAAATCAATTTTAAAGAGTCTTAGTAGATCTAGGAGAATCAAAATCTAATCAATTAAATTAGGGTGTTTATCTCAAAGATGAGTTCAAATGAGTTTGGATTGGAATATATTGGACCAATGCTTTATATATACCTACAATGAAAACCCCCATGAGAGAGAGCCGGCCATCATAGAGAAACCCCTAGTTTCTTATTCTTACTGCAAGCTCATCTTCAAGCCAAACTACATCTTGCTGCAAGCACTTCCCCAAGCAAAACTTCATCTTTTCGAAAACATCAAGGAGTCTATCTTCATCCAAGCAAGTAGCCAAGCCAAAGCTCACGGCCAAGGAGTCTTCTTCAAGCCCCCAAGAGACAAACTTCATCAAGCACCCAAGAAAGCTCTCGGTAAAGCACATATACCTCTCTGCAACTCACGGCCAAGAGGAGTCTTCAAGCTTCCAAGTCTTCAAGCGAATCCCAAGACTCAAGCACATCTCAAGTTCTTCATCTAGGCCAAGAAACCCCTCAAGTCAGGACAAATCTCAAAGAAATCGAGTTGTGGTGATCTGTTGCTCATTGTCAGGCTGCGTTGATGACTCGGGGATCTACGGTGCCAACATGCTTGCTGACCCATGCGCCCACCGAGCCAACATCATAGCTGACCGATACTGAAGGCTGCTGCTAAAGACGTGTTGCTGACTCGAGTGCCCACCGAGCTAACAAGCTTGTTGGCTCATAAGAGTCTCGTGCCGGTTGTGTGTTGCGTTGTGTGCTAGCTCATTGAAGAGGGTTACTTTGCGCACATCCCGCTTACTTGCAAGAAGCGGCAGAGGAGCTTTCTGACCGAGCTGTGCACCGCAATTTTGGGTTGCTGGCCCATTGATTCTACGTGCCAGCATTGGTTGCTTTGCGTACAGACCACTTCCTGATAGATTTGTGAAACCAACTTTGGATGGATATATCTTTTGATCCAGAAATCGGATTGAGAACGTTTGTGCCAGCATAAAGCTGACAACGTGCTTATCGACAATGACTATCCAAACATCACAAAGTGAGCACTTTAAATTTATCTTATTTATATTTGTGATAGTGTTAGTAGATCTTTGTATTAGTTTTTATTTTCGTTTTTGGGGCTCTTTTGGGGCTCTTGACTGGTTGGGACTAGTCAAGAGTAAGTATTTGCTAGAATAGTAGTTGGTAATGCACGGATACGAACCCGATTTGGGTATCCACATACCCGGCCTGTTTATCATCCACGACCCGTTACCCACACACTCTAAGCGGGCTACGACTGAGTCGGGCGAACGGATCAGACGACCGTTGGACTGGCGCCAACATTCAAGGAAGAGTTATTGGGGCCGAGTAAATGGACAGTCGTTAGCTCAAATCTCGGAGAAGATCGTGCCTCGATCAATGGAGGACGGTTACACATCATCAAGAATGAGCTACATATAAGAGGCCGACAGGCAAAGATAAAAGGGTTCCATCTTCAAGATACGAGATCTAAAACATAGAGCCCTATCTTCTTACTTTGACATTCTATTTTCGAGTGTGTGTCCTTAGTCTAGGGACGAACTTCCGTGGGTCGATCTCAGCCACACCAGCTCCCTTTCTTCCTTAAGTTCCTTACTAACTTAAGCATCGGAGGGGACTTGGGTCGAAACCGAGATCCGACCCCCCCTAACGACTCCCTGTGGTGCAGATCGACGATCACCATTCAGCATTGAAGGTCAATATTTCGTCGTCTACCTCGAACGAATGACCCAACGACAGCTAATAGGTCGATCGAAGGTCGTATCACCTCCAGCTACCATCAACCGGCACTGGTTCCACCAACAAAGGGTCCCACTCTAGACGCTGACAAGGTTCCAGCTCAGCGCTTCGAGTCTCCGTCAGCTTGACAACTGTATCGATCAATTTTGGCCTTAACAGTAGTGTTCGACACTTTAGAAAGTGAGATATAGAATTGGTGAACTGAGTATTGGGGCACGAAGTTTCCGTGTGTTTGTATCTTGACATTATTATTCTAGTGATTACTTTGGGGTTAGACGTAGGTCGTTGGGACGACCGAACCATGATAAATATCGTGCGGACTCTGTGTATGCTTCTGCTTTATTTTATGTGCACCATATTTTGCCATGTGACTGTCTGATTGAGTATGCATAATTTTTATATTCGTGAAAATCTTTTATAAGCCTATTCACCCACTTCTAGGCTTAAGATCATGATCCAACGGAATGGGCCTTCGTATGCAAATGCGGGCATGCGGGCCCCGGGCGACCCGCCCATGAATCAGATGCCCCTAGGCAGCTAGCCCAGTGGCCACATGCCTATGGGGTGGCCGCCTACCTACCCATGGGGTGGGCGGCCGCTCCATCCACCAATGCGCCTTCCCAAGAGTTAGGGGTGGTTTGTCACCCCATGCATGAGATACGTCATCCAATTAGAGATCTTCTTCAAAGATGGTGACCTTTCTCTTGTTATCGACCAAGAAGTTAGTCTTTTGTCTCGGATCTACGTCATTCGGTGGTTGATCTTCTGCAAAGGCGACAACTTGTTCTTTTTTCTTGTCCAAAAGCGCCACCTTTTGCCTAAATCTAAGTTGTCTTCGTTGTTCTTCGTCGTCTCTTTCTCAAGTAAAGGGCAGCTCATCTGCTCCCAACTCTGCTTCTTCAAGAGTTTTTTCGATAAAGCATCTCCTCCATTGATCAATTTTGTTCCTCCATGGCTTGATGTCGTTCCACCATCGCTCGATGGCATTCCTTCATCGTACTCTTGAGAACCCCCACCTTCCTTTTCAATTTTTTCTTCCAAAGCATCAACCTTTCTTGACGTCGTCAAGATCTACGCTCTAATACCACTTTGTTATGATCCATTAGGGATTTGAGGATAAAAATTGGATAAAGTGAGGATACAAGGCAGTTGGCCTTGATTCGAGATGAGAAGCGCTCTCCTAGCCTTTAATTCGAGAGGAATGCTTAACTCTCTCAATAAGACTAGGTTTCCCTACTCCTAATCTCTTCTACTTCTCAATTCTTCTCTCAAATTCATCATAAACCCTAACTATCCCAGCCCCCTTTAATATAATAAGCTGATTTTTCTTAATTACATATCTGCCCCTAGTATCCAGAAAATACATATCTACCACATGTTGCTCAGAATTATAAATTTATCACTGGTTCAGCCCATCCTTACCTCTGCCGTTGATTTTCCATCATCGTTCTAACCCTTTTGTCTCCCCCTTCTACTACAATCATATCAGATAACCCAAAGACAAACATAAAATATGTTGTAATGCCTTCCATTGAGAAGAAGTCATCTTTTGAAGTCCATGATGAATGGAAAACATCCAAAAGCTAACCACACATCTGACCAAAGACAGTAACCTTCTTCATCATGAAACATATGTTAAGCTTGATTTTGAGATCTCAGTTTCGGTTTTAGGCTTTCTTTACAAACAGGTTTCCACATTACACATATTTTTGTAGATTATGTTTTACTTTTGGTTTCGATAAGCTTACTATTTGTGTGTGGTGTGGGGGGTAAGGCACGCAGTGTCACTGTAGGCTATCACGTTAAGATTAGTGCATTGACTTTTTGCCCGAATCGCCATGCAAATGTATTGCATGTGACACTCTCTCTTATGAATGAGATTGTGTTAGGCCATCGTATGGCACATGCACTCATTTGTCATTTGATGCAAATTATAGTTTATGTAATTTTTGGATTAGATTATAAACAATCCTAATAATGGGGCCTTTTCGTAAGCAGAAAAACTTGATAGTGATATTTTAGAAAGCTAAACTGATTATATGAAATTTATTAAATAGAAAAGAAATATAGATAGTTCAAATGGGTTTCAAGTTTAAATACCGAGAATCCATCTAACTAGACTCATTCAAATCAATAGAGTGCGGGTTTGCGTTTACATACCCAAAACGCCATTTAGAAGAGAGTTAAATCATGTGCCAAATAGTGTCCTTAGTCCTACCTCTCTTGCCCTCCCAATTCAAGTGAGAGCAGAAAATGAGTGGCAGTAGTACTGACTGACATCTTTGTTAGTAAGCTTAATTGACACTTCTCGTTTATTTTTTTTTAAACTGCCCAAAGGGTCAATTATTTCCCATGATTTATTCTCCTCCTTGAAGCATTGCTTGCGGGTGTTCGTGTATGTTATCATCAATTTACAGATTTTTGGGCCAATTTTAATTTGTATCTGGTTTTTTAAGGTTGATCAGTGGAAAAATTTGTTTTCGTCTGGTGTTGTACCAATTTCCAATGAAATCTGTAAGCATGGGCTAAAACTTTTCGCTTTAAACCGAAACATCAATCGATTAAGTCAAAAATATTATATTTAGGAAGCTGGGAGGAATTGATCAATAGCATCTCAGCCGAAGTTTGAGAACTTACTTTCCTTCCACTTTCGAACCCTTCTTGGATTAAGTTCTTTTACAAGTACAGTTAGTTCCGAAAATTTTCATTTTGGCATTTTCAGTGCTGGTGCAGAAAATATATATAAACATATCGTCTAAAATCCATAACCACTACCAAGTGGCCATGTCTGATTCTTGGCATATGGATGCCTGACTATCATACGTAGAGCCTGACAAAATATAGATATGTAGGCTAAGTGAGCGTCTAGTGCTCAACCAATTAACCAAAATTAATTCAAGCTTATGAACAACTTCAATAATTAAATTTTATAGAGGTTATGATCAAGTTGAATTAAAATTATATCAAATTGTAAAAATGCAGGATATATGGATTTAGAAGGGCTCCAAAACTGAAGGTATATGAAAGCCTCAACAGCTTGAATTTTATATTTCCCCTTTTATCCTATTTAGTGTTGATTTGTAGGCTATGGAGTGCTTTGCTCGAGACCCAAAACACCCCGAAACTGACAAACACCGAATGAATACCATAACCGCCTGAAACTTATTGAACGAAATTGGATCAACTTTAAAATGGCCCTCTTTAAAAATTAAGACAAAACACCAAAACCGTATTCCATGGTCTCAACCCATGATTGTGATAGATGTGCAATTTTGGACCACTAGGGGTGTTTTCGTCATTTTAGAATTGCTAGGGAGTTTTTGTAATTTTCAGTTTTAGTGGTCTTTTTTTTAATTTTGCTTATTTCTAAATTGGTATTTATTTGTTGGGAGGAGGCGATGGAATCTCATGTTTGATTTGGTGAAGAAACTTGTGAGAGGTTAAGAATTTCCTCTTTATTGAAGAGTGTGATCGTCCTCTATAATTGGCGACTTCAGATAGCCAGATCCTCTTGAGAGATCTCAACTTTATACTTATATCACTTTATTTTCAGTTTATTCTCAATAAAACCCCTTCTTTTTCCTAATTCATATCATCAAACCCCTAAAAATCACATATTTCCTCTAAAAAATCGTATCTTTATCCCTCAAAACCCTAGAAACCCCCTAAAAATTATATTTTTATAATCAAAACCCGAGAAAAATCCTATCAAGTGGTATCAGAGGAGTTCGATCTTGATAAAGTTGAGATCCGTGATGAAAAATTTGGAAGAGTTGATGAAGGAAATGGATGAGTCAATGAAGCCGACCACGAATACCTCGAGATCTACCGTCGTCGTCGCCGCGAGGAGATCCAGCCCACTGGTAATCGGGTTTCAAATTTGAATAACGACGATGACTCCGATGCAGATCGGGAAACCAAGGATGCGTCGGGAAGCAACGAGTGGAACGACGACCATGCAGGGGATCCTGCAGGTCCCCTGCCCTGCAGGCCAGTCTATCGACTGCAGGTTTCTTGCATGTCCCTTGGCTACTTGCATGGCTCCTGGGCCAGCCAACAGCCTGCAGACTTTCTACATGCCAACCAACAGCCTCCAGGGCTCCTGTAAGTACCACGGCTGCCTGCAGTTTTCCTACAAGCCAACCAAGGCGAGTAACCAAGGCTTGCTCGCTGACCTACATGCTCATCAGGGCCTATTTGTAGTTAAGCTGGGCCCGCCATTGCCTGACGATCCTTTTCGGGTCCCGCCATGGCCTGATGATGTTCCTAAGGGCATGTTATGGCGCGTCAACACTTTTGTGGTGCCCCAAGGACCCTGGTTTTCAGTAGGACAACCTCTCGAGCATCAGTGTTTCTGTTTTAGGTATGGAGGACCTTCAGATGTGCTTGACAACTACCATAGCTTTCTTCCTAGGAATGGCAATATTGCGGGGCGGGGCGGGTATTTAACTACACAAGCTTGCCCCGTCCCGTCTACAGGTCGAGACAGGACGGGTCTCCGACCGGGGCGGGTAACTTCTTTCCAAAACCGGGTCGGGCCGGGCCAGACCGGGCCGAGTCGGGCCGGTCGAGTCAGATCATTACAACCATCCTTATGAATCCAAAATAAAATTTTTATTTCAAAATTGGGAGAATTATGATATATTTGGTAATTTTGAATTAGGAATTGGCTCAATTGAAAGAACAGTGTAACAGAGTATGAGTTATGGGTTATGTACTGGCCGCATGTTTCGCATCAAAATAGTAAGTTTTTTAGAACTTCTATAGTTTACCGGGACGGGACGGGGCTGGCCGCAAACGAAGAAGCCCAAACTTGCCCCGACCCGTCTACGGGCCGGGGCGGGACAGGTCAAAACCAGGTCGGACCAGGTCGGGCCAGTTGGGTCAGGCCATTACTGACATTCCTATTTCTTTCAGACGTCATTCAAGGCGGTGGAGACCAATCATATCCTTTTGACTCGGGAGAAGACAGGCAACCCACTTGGAGCGGATGACCCATACACTTCATGCATCACCTTGATGATAATGTGGATTTTCGGGGGGGGGCGAGTATTGATAGATCTGTAATTTTGGCTCATTATGGACATTTTTGTAATTTTTGGATTTCTAATGGACTTTTAGTAATGTTCAGTTTTAGGGATCTTTTTGTAATTATTCTAATTTCCGAATTAGTATTTATACGCAGGTATGGGTCGAGGGAATCACATACTCGATTTGGTGAAGAAACTTGTGAGAGGTTGAGAGAATTCCCTCTTTATTGAAGAGTGCGGCCGTTCTCTATAATTGGCGACTTATGAGAGCGAGATCCTCTCGAAAGATCTCAACGTTATCCTTGTATCCCTTTATTTGCAGTTTATTCTCAATAAAAATCCCTCCTTTTTCCTAATTATTCTCATCAAAACCCTAACAATCACATCTTTCCCCTAAAAAATCATATCTTTATCCATCAAAACCCTAGAAAACCCCTAAGAATCATATTTTTATCATCAAAACCCTAGAAAACTCCTATCAGATTGCTTTCAATATTAAATTCAGGCAGTTTTTTCACACAAAAAAATTTCGTATTGAGTAATAAAAAATCTTTTGTATTGAGGTCAGAATTTATTTTTAAAAAATTTGTATTGAAGTTAGAATTTATAAGTTAAACCATATGCCTTCCTTCAAAAGAATCCCAACTATATTGTAAAACTAGCACTTTTCTTAATTTTGTTATGATGATTCGAAAAGACTGTAAAACAATGGCCCCTCAAGTCCCAAGACTAAACATATCAATTTAGATTTCTAACGATTCATACGAACCAACCAAATAATCTTTCCTTCAACAAAGAACATAAATTAAAATTGAAGCTTGCCACACGCACTGGAAAACTTGCAGCTGTTGTAATGTGTAATGAACCAATTATTACATTATCAGAACTGATCAAACCTCTACCTTCCAATGCAAGAAAAAAATGAGTCATATGCAAGCTGATATAATGCCAAGGCATATAAATAGATGATTCACTTGGATGAGACTTTGTGAAGACAATTTCATTTTCAATAAGAGAATGAATGAATAAAAAATCATGTGCATAGGAATCTTAAGTACTATGATCTTAAAAGTGTTAGGAACTGTTTAATGCTACCCTACCAATCAAATTTAGCTAACCTAAACTGTCAGAGACAAACTCACCATAATTAATCACGGAAGTTGCTATACACACATACCAAATTGATTTACATACATCCCATTTAGTTTTGCCATTCAAAATTTACAAGTTTGCCGTTCAAAATCTTTCCTTTTTTTAACCCCCTCTACCCCCTCCCCCACCGTCGCCTCCTCCTTGTCCTCTGTTCCTCCTCATCTCCTCTACTTTTCATCCTCCACCGTACAATGGTATGATGGGATCGAAGAAACGAGGAGGGGTCAAGGCGGCAATGGTCCCACCACCACTGCATCCCCTCTTCATCTTCTTCATCCTCTTTGAAAAAAAATTATGTACAATTGAGTTTAACGATGAGGAGATGAAGATGGTGATGATGAAGAGGAAGTGGTGGCAGTGGGACTCCCTCTGCATACCGCCGCATCCCCAAATCTTTGGTGTGCGTGCAAAGTGGGGGGGGGGGGGTGTGTGTGTGTAAAACAATTAGGGTCTGTGTATAGAATTTCACATTAATCATGTTAGGAACACAACAATTACTAATCAACTCCTGCCAAGAAGATGAAACACATACCTTATTCGCAAAAAGCATGTCCATTTTCGAAGATCTGTTCGTTGCAGAAGATGTTCCATTAGGGGTCTGAGGATAGCACGTACGGATTGTCTTCACACTACAGCACAGTTTCATGACATCAATTATAGAAGATTCAATTGTAATTAGAAACTTGACCTATGCATGTCAGATAGATACCTCCCGACTGTGGAGAAGACCTTCATAAGGCTTTGGTAACAATGATCATCTGGCAGATTTTCAGCGACAACAATACGGGACTGTAAAGAAAATAGAACATTGCAATAATTATGGCAACAGCACTTACAGAGAGATGTGGAATGAGGAAACGTAGATAAAACCTGCAATTCTTCAACATCTGACTCAGTAAATGGTTGTTGGCGTCTAACTTTCTTCCCATCTTCACTAACAACCTGAAATTCAACAGTTTCAGACAGTTAAAACAGAAAGAACCATATTAGTAGCATCTACTATCCTCTTGTTGCAGAACACTACACCACACAACTGTAAAAGCATAAGCAAGCATGAACTTCAGTACATTAGCAGGAGGGGCCAAACCCTTTTTACCTGCCTATTCCAAATGTGTTTTTGGGGGAATGGGGTTGCACATGTGTGCATGTGGGTTTGTTATCGATATTATCTGCGGATAACCAAATTAATAATGTGGATGCAAGGTTGTAGAGTTCGATTGTAAAAGAAAATATCGATATATTGATGAGGAATGAAAGTGCTAGGGTGATCACAATAACACACAAGATATCCAAATTTGTGTGGAAAACTTACAAGTTTCGTTGAAGTTCGCAGAGCATCAGCAAGCAAGGAATTGTTGTGAACTAAAGCCTTAATCTTTTTAAAAGATGAAATAACTGTTATTGGCACTGCACACAGATGGAAAAAAAGTGTCTAAATTAACATCAGAAAACAAGTGCGATAATTTTTGAAAAGTAACAAGTCCAGTTCCAAGGAATAGTGAAGTACAAATGTTTACCCATAAAGGGTATGTATCGCTTAAAATCGATTAATGTATGGTTCCAGAAGGATAGAATTTCCAGTACTCTATGGTTTAGTGGTTCTTCCTATAACTATCGTGGAGCACAAGTTATCAAAATCAAACAATTAATCAAACGAAGAGTATACAAAAACTATGTGCCGGTGAAAATTTAACCACTTAAAGTCAAGCTTAGTTACTGGGCACTCTAATGGGCGGAACATTCATGTACAGGGAAACCAGTATGTACCAACCATCATCACTATACCATATTTGAAAAAGCGTGGAAAACATGTATGTCAACAGTAGGACACAATATGTATACCATTAGAACTGTTCCTGTACTTTATTAACTCAGATGGGAAACTCATACAACACGCTAGTTTGTGGTATCTGCAGCTTTAAACAAAGCATTTAAAAATTATGTAACATTAGTAGGAGAGAAAAAACAAAGATAATAACTTAAAAGACCCCTAACATTTTCAAAAAAATCACTAAGGCAAATGGAGTTTTTTTATCACTTAACACCCCTAGCCATAATCTCCCATCCCCCCTTTAAAATTTAATCATTTGATGACAAATCTATCCTTACTCTGCTTCCTCTTTTTAACGTCCATTCTTGAGTCAAAACGCAAATTAAGAAAGAGGATAGAGAGTTGATGCTGATCGGGGGTGGGTGGATGCGGTGGCTGATGGTATGCAGTGGTGGGTGCATGCAGAGGCAGCATGTGGCGATGGTGGGTCCAGATCCGCTATGGTAGACTTGGGATGAAAGAGAGAAGAGAGATTAGAGGATGTGTGTGTGCGCGCGCGCTAAAAGGAAGCGGATGATATGGGGCTAATGGCTAGTGGTAATGGGCATATGCGGAGGTGGTGAGTGTCGATGGTGGGTGTAGGATGATGATGGCGGGCTTGGAAGAGAGGGGGAAGAAAGGTTAGATGATATGAATAGCTTTAAATTTTTTGTTAAATTTTGTTAAATTTTTTTGGTGAATTATGTGGGATGAGCTGTGAATTTTTTGATGAATTGTGTAAAAAAATTGTTAATTTTTCGATCCGTAACTACTGCTATCAGAATCAACTTCTCATCGTCATTCAACGGTGAGGAAAACAAGGCAATCACAAGAAGGATGCCGACAAGGATGATGATGACGAACCAATGAAGGACATGGTAGGCCGAGCAATCAAAAGGGAGTTAATAGAGGAAGTGAGTGTTAAAAAGGAAGAAGAATAAAAAGGGCATTTTGGTTGTCAAACAAATAAAATTTAAATAGAAGAGAGGATTTAACGGATCAAGTGTGTTAAGTGATTTAAATAGAAGAGGGCATTGGTGAGTTTTTGCAAAAATGTTAAGGTTGTTTTGAATTAAAGTTTAATGGGAATCAGGTGGCCATTGAGGATTTTTCTCTTTGGTCCACCACCAGCCAAGCCCCCCACCATATTTTTTTTCCAATATGCTCTACACTGCATGGATGATCACCACACCAAAAATCAAGTGATTCCAACAATTTCTGCACATCGATCCATCCGTTGCAAAATCAACGGTCGCATATCATAGAACATTTTGCAACGGGTGGATCGATGGGCAAAAAGTGTTCAAATCACTTCATTTTTGGTGTTGTGATCATCCATAAGGTATAGAGCATATTGACAAAAAATTCAAAAAAATAGGGGGGGCTTAGCCAGTGGTGGACCAAGGAGGATACTCAAGGAGGATGAAATCCTCCTTGGCCACCTGATTCCCATTAAACTCGAGTTATTACGCCAAAAACTAAGAATAACATATATTTAAGAAACATGTTGAAAGAGTTATTTATACCTACTTTAACTACAGAAATTTCAAATTTTTGAATGAAGAAAATGTATTGAGCATACATTCCTGCATAATATTATATTTAGATAGGATCACATAAAATAGTTTCCAAATAAAGATGTTAAAACGAAACGAAAAAAATCCAAGTCAAATTAGAAATAGTGGACTAGACGATAGCATTTTCCCGATGTCAATGTCAATAATATTAGTGGTGGACAAACATCCAGAACATTTACTCTATAACTGAACAAAACCTCAAGTTTTTCTCTCCTCTTGGTAATGTGACATGTCACGAGATGGTGAGAACATATATTTTATATCGACAAAAAAGCAAAATTTTCAACATCCTCTCTCAATTCAAAATTCAGATCCCTCTCCCTCTTTCAGCTATTCCATCAATACCATCATCTGTCTCTTCTCTACACGAAATTAAATTTCAAAAATCCAATCAAAAAACTCCAAACGTTTATTCCATAATATATCTAATTTCATATAAAGCAAAAAAATGAAAGTTTCTCCTTATAATAATATGTCATATGTAAAAAGAGGTGGATGGAAAAGATAGAAAATTTGCTCAATTTGTATTTCATACAGCTTTTTTATTTCTCTCCAATTATATTATGCAAAAAAGGAAGAGAGAGAAGATATCTCAAAGTCATGGCAAATGGCACCCCTTTATTTTATTTTTTGTTAAACAAAAAAACCAAATTCTAAGACAATAAGTCAGACCCATTCACTCACTTTTCTCATGCCACCATTCCCACATGTCATATCAAAATAAGTGAATCCTCAATTATTTCAAAAGCAACGGTGTTCTCAAAATAGAGTACAAAATTATTCTTTCGGGTATCTCGCATTCAAAATAGTTTATATTATTATGAAAAGGCATTATTTCCTATAATTAGGTTCCATAACCATAGTAAGAAAATTTTCAGAATATCTGAAATATAAACTACCTATTTGCTTTAATTTTTTTTTGGAAAATCAATGTCAAACGTTGTTCTTTATTTCCCCAAAAACCCATCTCCAAAATTTTATTGGGTTTAACCCTTGTAAGGATGGCTTCAACCAAATTGTTTTAAGAGGCAGCCTAAATATGTACTGTTTTGATAAATATATTTTATAAGCATATATGCATTTCTAATTTTGACTCGAAGATTTTGATAATCATCCTTTAAATTATTATTTGAAAAACTTTATAATAACGTTTTATTCTTTCAATGATCTATTCTTCATAACTATTTCACATTTTTCAACTTCAACATTTCACTAAATTCTCCATATAATTCTTATTTCTTTTTCTAGAAAGTGTTGAGTCAATTTTCTTTTACCATAATTTTGACTCCAATTTTAGCTAAAAGCTCTTCAAACTTTCTTTTTGTTGAGCCGTTACAGGTAGGGCTCGGTAAAAGTTTTACCGTTAGGACCACATATACGGAAGTAAGGTCATACTTGAGTTTCAAAATTCCAAAGCAATTAGGGAAGGGTAAGTAACAATTATAGTTTCACATTAAAAAAAGATATGTATAAACTGACTCTGTATGCATAAACTTTGTTTCTACTTTATATTTCTTTTGCTAAACAGTCACAGAAGCATAATGCACACACAATTAACTTGTTAATGTTAATTAAGTTGTCTATTATGAATTTTTCTTTTGTAGTCCTACAGTTCCAAAACATGAATTAAATCATATAAATTTTCAAAATTTAAAAAAAAAATCTAAACCATGGGTATCAAGCATTATAATTTAAACCATGAAGCAAAGAAATAACGCATAAGTAAACCTCATATCAAAGAAGCCAAATTATATCCCCAAATTCATATATATATTCACTTGAGATGTATCCCCATCGTCCAATCTGACTATGCTTATTAACCCTAGTTCCTAGATTTGATCGGTTAAGCTTGGCATGTTTGGCCTGCACTTTTATAAGTTCCAACTATATTAATTCACACCAAAGCTTCATGATACGGGAAAGAAGACTAATGAAAATGAACATGGTAGGTAGATGAAAATAAACATCATGGCCAGTTTCTTACATCACAAAAAAAAAGTTACATCAAAGATAATAAATAAAGAACATCCGTCAAGATCATTGTGATCCATAAAATAAAATATCTATTATACAAATGCGGGATGTTATCAAGAGAAATTGGATAAGAGAATTTGGACAAGAGAAATTGGATAAGAGAATTTGGACAAGAGAAATTGGATAAGAGATGATTTTGAGGGATAAGAGAGGAGGTGTGGTATTTTGCACATACAACCCCGGTTTTTTGCATTTTTGCCCCTGGATCCTCCCACCCAAATACCCACGCTTTTTCTTCTTCCACCCTTTTTCCGACCGTTTTATTTTCCAGTCCACGTGCACATCTGCATGGGTTATTTGCTAGTGTGTCTATATACCTTGCTTATATACCTTGTTTTTGAAAATGTAATGAGGTTAGGATTCTAATTTCATGTGCTTCGTTTATTGGACCAAATTTAATTAATATTCTAATTTAATATGTTCTCTTTAGATAATTCACAACTTAATTACAATTTTTTTATTTTAAATTATTTATTCTAGAAAACTTCGTATCCATCTTTACAAATGTGCTTTCACAATTATACACACAGTTTCTATGATATGTAAGTTTAGTACGTAATTAGGTTTAAGAGATTTCAGTATTGTGTCAGACTGTGGGCCGTATACATCATTTGTAAAAACAAGTGAAGGAAAAGTCGCATTTAAAATTCCATGATAATTCAAGATATATGAAATTGACCATATTAAAAATAACTATTAAATTTGAATAGAGCAGGTATCAAGTTTTAAATTATGGCTAGGCAAACATTTTTAAAAGATTAGAAACCTTAATCCTAACATAATGTTGTAGAGAGACTAAAAAAGACAAACATGACTCTAGAATATTGCTTTCAAGGTAGCATTTAGAAATACCAAATGCAATATTCCTATCTCCCAAGATTCTGATTCTCATACTTCAGATTTCTAGCAATGGTGTAGTATCATGTTTGGTGTGTTCTTAATGGTCCTATTAATACTACCATCATTTTAGTTTGTTAAAATGATTCATGGGAATGCACCATTCAAAAGCGTATTTTTTTCAAAAAAAATCATCTATGGTGTGAGGAATTGTGGGAATAGTGGCTTCAGATGTTTAAAAAGTCTGCCATGGTGGCCATCAGGCTGCTTGACATCACAGTAGACACCCAAGTTAGGCAACGCCCAAAGAAAAAGCAGGAAATAGAGAGACCTTCAAGCGGCCTATTGGCGTCTCTCTCTCTCTCTCTCTCTCTCTCTCTCTCTCTCTCTCTCTCTCTCTCTCTCTCATCCTGTATGGGAGGCGGTGGTGGTGGATGATAGGATGCGGGAGAGTGCGGGAGGCTACCTAATGGAACAGAAACCGGTCTGTAGAACTCTAGTCCAAAACGTGGTATGTCGGCAATAGGCTTCTATGGATTCTTAGTAGGATCAGAATACATAATTTGGAATGAGAAATGAATTGTATGATTCTTAAAGGATTCTGTATTTGTAAGACACATGTGGTACATATATTAATTTGTGCAAAATAATTTGATTACAATATTCAGAAAAGTTTCGCTACCATGGTAATGATCTTTATTTACCACTTTCTTTCCTAATTACTTCTAATTTTTAACACATTTATTTACAACAGGTTGTAGCTTTTCCAAAGATTCTACTGCCCCTCTTTTGCCTCATCCACAATTTCATTAGTCGTGAGACGATCAAACATGTCCATGGTGGTGAAAAGATTGTTGACGGGACGAACCTAAAGAGTTACTCATGATTCATAACATTATTGTTCTAAATAGCTATTAATAGTGAATGCTCTGGTGCTCACAGGCAAGACTGATTGTGGTAGTGGTATGTACGGGTATCGTGACGGTGGCTGCAATAGTGACCACCTACAGTGGCATGTGGCGGTTACAGCACCAAAGATGCTTCTAACAACGACAATGATAAAAATAGAGGTAGGCTGTGTGTTGTAGGCAATAGTGGCAGGCAGCTAAAAGCAACTACGATCAGCCGCAACAGCAAGCAACATAAGTAACGGCGTAACAAACAAGGAATGAGTAGATGAGAAGAAATAATAATGATAATTTGACATTTAGAATGTTATGTGGATTCTCGCTACAAGGAAATTTAGCATACCCACCATATCATGGATGAAACTCTTCCCCACAAAAGGAGAGAGAATGTGATGCAAAGGGGAGAGAATGTGATGCAAAGGGGAAATTCAGCATTCTACAAAACATAATATTGAGTTCATGCGAACACCGCGATTCACATTAGAATCTTCGACCGCCAAGTGAATTCCACTTTCGAACATCCGTTACAAATAAGCAATTACTTCTCAGCTTCTATCAATTGTTGCATGTCGTCTCCATTAGGGATATGGTGATAAAGTCATTATCGTCAATCGTGCATTCCTATGAATTACCTTTGAATTTACTATGATAGTACTGACATGAATGAATAGCCATCGTGATCTTGGATGAATACACATGCTAAACATGTGTGCATGTTAAGATGACGGTTACTAACAATGTTTTAGGTCTCAATTTCGTTCTCGGTTTCGATCTGTCGAAAACTTCGGTATCAGTATCGCCCATTTCGGTGGTTTCGAAAGTAAGTTTTGTTTCCTTCGTATCGAAAGTTTTAAATACTTAAATATCTATCCAATACTATCAAATAAATGAATGAATCATGTTTGTAAATGTAATAAAACTATTATGTAAATAAATGTGTAATGTGAGTAAATGTGTAATGTGAGTAAATGAACTATGTAAATGTCTTGGGCACCACTTAGTGCTGCTACTCACACTACACATTTTGCTTTAAAAATATTGCATTTATTTACAGGTTTGCCATTTCAAGTTTGCATTTATTTACATGTTTTCTAAAAATATTGCATTTATTTACCCATTTTGCTAAAAAAATAGTTCTGCACTCACACAACACATTTTGCTAAACGTAGTTCATTTATTTACAAGTTTGCCATTGAAATGGCAAACTTGTAAATAAATGCAATATTTTTTAGCAAACTGTGTAGTGTGAGTAGCAGCATGGTCATATTTTAGGCTCTTCCCCTCTCGTGACGTGACTCACGCTACAAATTATCCAAAAAAATAGCAGCTCGCGATCATTTTTAGGGCTCTCTCTTCCTCTCGATGTCTTGCCTCCCGGGTGTTGATCGGAAAACAAATCGAAGGCGGATGATGTGGATGTTTCGAGGGTTGAGGCGGCGGGAGGCGGCGCCAAAGCCAAGGTATGTCTCTCTTCCTCTTCGGCTTTCGCTGCTGCTTCTTTTTTTTGGTTTTTTGTTTTGATTTTAAGCTTTTTCTTCTTCTTTTCTTGTTCTTCCTCTTCCCCCTCTCTCTTTGTGTTTTTCTTGGGTTTCGGCAGAAACGTTGCCATTTCGGCCCGCTTTGTCTCGGTTAGGGTCGAAACCGGGACGAAACGCCCGATACTTTCATTGCAAATAGCCTTCCCTAACATAAACCTGCACTAAGTACATGCATACAGGATGCCTCCAATGGAAACAACAACAATTCTCCTGCTAGACTAACACCCTCGCCAAATTTAATTGCACTTACTTATTTTCTAACCATAAGAAACCTCTTCCATCTGATTCTCTTTTCCCCTTTGATTTTTATTGTATAATTCATTGTATTGCCCCCTTTATCTAATAATTAATTTTTAACTGCTATCATAAACATAACTACATGTACAAAATTCTCAAAACAAATGGAAGGGAAGAAAATTCATTTTGACAAAATTCTCAAAACAAATGGAAGGGAAGAAAATTCATTTTGACCGTTAAAGATTGCATAGCTTAATTTTTCCCATCAACAGTCTAATATTCTAAGTGTAACATGGTATACCGAGCAATGATTATTACGAAACTTGAGAACAAGATGAAATGGAACGATGATTCTAATTTCTGAAATTAAAGGACTTGTTTTTTCTTGACCTGTATGAAATATTTAAGCTCATTTACTAGGACATGACACTCAAATGTTTATTTAAAAAATTAAAGAAGTCTAATGAACCACATCTGACACAAGGACCCCTGATGCTTTTTCCCCTTCTGAGTCTTTTTTTTTTCCTTTTTTTCCTTTTTAGGCGGCTGCATGATTGTGTTGGGGGTCTGTGCGTGGGGTATCCGTGTGTGGTTTTCTCCTTTTATTTTTCTTTTACACAGCAACGTGATTGGGTTGGGGTTGTGTGCGGGCGTCTCCGTGTGTATTTATTTCATTTAAGATTGTGTTGGAGTTTTGTGTGTTGGGTGTTCGTGAGCATATATTTTTGTTTTTTAAGGTTTTTTTGTTTTTTGGTTGGGGGGGGAGGGGGTGCCCAGTGATGTGAATGAGGAAATAAGGGAATGTTTAGGAATCTCTAGCCCATGGATGTGAGCTAGTTGAACTGATCCTGATTTTTTAGCTGCATGCTAAAACAGACAAAAACACATGAGCGTCAGTGATCAATAAACATTTAAACAGAATAAATTACTCCTTGTCCATAAACCTTACCCTTTACTAAAACATAATAATGACCTAATTTTAGGAAATCGCCAATGGATAATACCAATCTCCAACTGCACCATCGCAACATCACTCGGACTTCATCATTGGAAGCATGTTTACCTTCCTAAGATTCTTCCACAGAAGAGCATGTACTATTATAGACATCTAGAGATAAACATAAATAATAATGACGGAAAAGCCATAACTGAGGAGGCACCCACATTAAATGTAACAAAAATAAGCCAAACTTTTTCCAGAAATGCAAAGCGCACAATTATTTATCAGCAATGTTAATAGATAATATATTACCAAACCCCTCTGGATCTTTGCTGATGAACCTCATCAAGTGTTCTGTAGTGGCTAAATTAGCATCGCTGAAGTAGTACTCTACCTGTCATTTGAAAATGAAACGTATGAATATATGCAATGTGTTTACAGTTAATATTATTTTGAATTTACAAGAAATATTCAGTAACTTAGTCCTTATGTGGTAGAGAAAACTATTAACAGCGAAAAAATTAAAGAAAACGAGGGAGGGTGTTGAGTAATTAAACAGAATACAGGTAGAAGAAGTGCCTTAAGAGGGTCCTGCAAAGATAAATCTTTACATTTAAATGGTGGACAACCTCTTTATTTACCTCAAAAATCACTCTAGGTAATAAAGGGAAATCATTTCTTCAGAATGATAACCAACTTACATAGTAAAATTAGAATGTTATCCATAGTGTACTCTAACATCAGATAATAAATTAATCGATCACAAGTGCAGATGCAAGTTTAGTCCTTCCTTACCAGAAGAGACTTTAGTATATGTAACTATTACAATACCCAAAAAGAAAATGTCCCCCCTAACAGCAAAAACAGTCGGCTAGTGAAAGTACATAAAACAGCAATACATATGTTCAGAATCAAATCTTATAACGATGGTTGGCACCAACAACTGTTCACACCAATTTTTGTCAAGAATTGCCCATGAACATCAATGTTGTATTTACATGCATATGAACAAATTTATATAATTCTCTGGTTTATGTCCTGGTAAATAAAAAAATTATAGTGATAGGATTTTCTCAAATCTGAAATTAAATCCAATAAAAACAGCGAATAATGAAGATAAATGGCTACAATAAAGGGGCAACCTCCCTCCCAAGACGCCGTTAAGCGAGGACATCCGCACTCTCCTAGGTCTACCTAAGAACTCTCGTAGAATTCTCTCAAAATATCAAAAATCAAGCGTGCCTACAAATGACGGCTAGCCCTAATTTAAATAGGAAAACCCTCCTCCTAATCAATAGAAAATAAGAAAAAGACCAAAATGCCCTTATTTGGGTCGGCTCCCCTTGCCCATGTGCGCGCGTCCCCCATTGCGTGCGTCGGGTGTCCCGTGGGTCTAACACTACTCCACCCCTGAAAATCCACCTTGTCCTCAAGGTGGTGCTTGCCATCACTGGCGGTGCTACTCCGAGGGGGAGTCGCCATCATCTCCGATCCCCCCGTCCTCCACATCATCATCATCGTCTGCCTCTGCGATCAACACTTGCAGCTTACGACCTCCACAGTGGTGCCCTGTAGTGAACCTCTCATCGCATCTGAAACAAAGCCCTGTCTGCCTCTTCTCCCTCATCTCGGCGTCAGTCATCCTCCTAAACTAACCCCCCGCTGGCGGTGCGCTGCTCTGCTCTCCAGTCTTATCAATACTTACTTGATCTGCCCCCGTAGCTGCCTTCTGTTCCCCTGTCACAGTCGGAACATTTCGTGAAACCGGTCCACTCCAACCACCTCTTGTCTTTCTCTCCTCCATCTGCCAGTCCTCCTCCATCTGAGCGTACTCCAAGGCTGCCATCAGACTCTAATGCTTATGCATGCGTACCGTTGTGCATATAGTGGCCTTCAGCCCCTTTATTAATGTGCTTTCCATCGTCTCGTCGGTCACCACGTGCACCTGTCCTGAAAGAGCCTCGAACCTCTCTAAGTAGTCTCTCACTGTACCATCCTATCGGAGAGATAGCAGCTGCTCCCGCACGTTCCCCGCGTGGGGGTCTCTGAACCTCTCTACCATCCGGTCCCCGATCTCCTCCCATGAGCAAAAGGGGCGCCTCGCGTCCTTCCACTGAAACCAAGCCAGGGCCTTTCCATACAGGCATATGCCAGCAGCCTCCAACTTCTGCTCCTCAGACATCTGGGAGACTCTAAAAAATCTCTCCGCCCTTTAGACCCACGAGACCGGGTCCGCTCCATCGAATATAGGCATCTTCAGCTTCCTCAGTCGGTCCATATTGAATCCCCCGGGTCCCTGCGACCTCATCATTGTCTAGGCTGGTGGTAGTGCCGATACCTCTCCTGACGCCGCTCGAAGCCCCATGGGGCCCTCCTCCTCGGTCTCCGTGCCCCTCGTTGCCTCCAAACCTGCCCTCTGGCCACTCCTGGAAGTCTCTGTATCCCCCACCTGCGCCTACTGTGCGTCCCTCCTAGTGGTGGGGCGGTGACTGCCACCTTCCGTCGTCAAATCGAGGGTCGGGAGGGTCCCGATAACCTTCGCCGTAGTCGTTGTGCTCCTGAAATCCCCGGGCCCGAAGTCCTCCTCGAAGTCACGTGACGGCGCCTCCCGCCGCGGCTGCCCCTGCTGAAAACCGCCGCCAATATCCCCGAAAAGCCGCGCGCGGGTCTGGAGTAATCAGTGGGGCCGCAGCCTGCCTGGGGCAGGGCCGCCGGCCCCGCCCGGAGATCCTGGGGCCCCAGCGGCCCCCCCATGGGTTGGGGGGATCACCGGCCCCCCAGGGGGGTTCGTCACCGCTGGGCGAACCCAAGGGAGGGTCGCCGGCCCCCCTGGTGGGTTCGCCACCCCTGGGCAAGTCCAGGGGAGGCCGCCGCCTCCCCGGCGGCTCTCTTGGGGGCGGCGGGCCCCTGGGGAAGGTGCCGCAGCCCCCCTTCCTTTCCGCGTGCCCTCCCGAGGGTTTGTTCGTGATCGCCGGTCCATCCTTGGGCTTCCGCAGCCTTTCGCCTCACTTCTCGATAATCGACCCTCCACGGCTCCTCTTCCTCATCTTCGGCCAAATCCTCCACCAAAAAGTCGTTTTCCGGGTCAAAGTTCTCAACTTTCTCATTCCCCTTACCTAAAGGTGGCGCCTTTTCCGCTGATTTAGGGTTCCCATCCCCTTTGTTGTTCGTCGCCAATTGATTTAAGGTTCCCATTAATTACGCGAATTGTTCGTCGTGCTTCGCTTGATTCGCCGCCAATTGGTTGATGGAAGCCGTCAACTTTGCCATGGATTCATCGTTTGCCGCCAACGATTTCTTGATCCCGTCGATCTCGCTTGTAAATTTCCCCTCCAAAGCCTCAATTTTGTCTTGCGATCTTGTCAAAGCCGCCATGGATCATCACGTGCTCTGATACCAAATTGATAGGCTTTTCCAAAATCTGAAATTAAATCCAATAAAAACAGCGAATAATGAAGATAAATGGCTACAATAAAGGGGCAACCTCCCTCCCAAGACACCGTTAAGCGAGGACGTCCGCACTCTCCTATATCTACCTAAGAACTCTCGTAGAATTATCTCAAAATATCAAGAATCAAGCGTGCCTACATATGACGGCTAGCCCTAATTTAAATAGGAAAACCCTCCTCCTAATCAATAGAAAATAAGAAAAAGACCAAAATGCCCTTATTTGGGTCGGCTCCCCTTGCCCATGTGCGCGCGTCCCCCCATTGCATGCGTCGGGTGCCCCGTGGGTCTAACATATAGCTAAAGAAACAATAAGATGAAGAATGAGAGTGAAGATGAACAAGTACTAATAACAAAGTCTCAATAGCAAACGAGTCCTTAGAAGAAGAGAAAATGGAGAGAAATATAACTATGTATTCACTTGGGGAAAACAGAAAATAGGAAGATCAGGGCAAAGACAAGTTCACAAAGGCAAAGGAAATGGCAAAGGCAAAGGAAATGGCAAAATCCGTATGAAGCAATATTAGTACAAAATTAAACCATACACATCTAGCATCAGTTCATGCAAAATTTAGGGCGCTATTTATGCCACAAAAATAAGTTTGTATTCTCACATGTAAAACAGGGTCATCTAGCTCTCCAGATGATGATAAGCACTAGTAACAGAACAGTAATATGAGAACAATGAGTGACATGGCTAAGGCAATTACTAGATGTTGAGAAAACAAAGATAAAACAAATAGGTTTCACTACTATAAATTCTGAAATAGCTGTCTGCGAAAGAAAGCACAAAAAGTAGGGTGAAAACAAGCGATAAGAGGCAAAATGACACAGAGGTGCTTCCCATGCTTACAGTCTGTTAAAAAGTAATAAATATACTTACTCAAATAAAAGTAACACAACTTCAGCTAATTAATCTCAGACTAAATACACCAATTGCCAAATACTCGAGCATATGCACTTATCAATATTTTATGAATTTAATTATCAAATGTTTTTTAAGTGACATGGTGAGAACGTCATGTGCTATGTTTCAAAAAACTACCTTTATGTTTCATCGTTTTCTCAAACCATGAAATGTGAAAATAACAAATACGAACATTGCTTTTTCCAAATTAGTATCCTGAACTTCGTTTTCAGAAAACTACCTCAATCTTTCTAAACACGCTCAAATTACTTCCTCCAACATTTTATAAGTCTCAAAAAATAACTTCAATTTTTGAATAATATTTCAAAAAATTACATATATTTTGTAACGATTTAAAGGACTAATTTGGGAAAAGTAAAGTTCAAAATAGTTTTTTCATATTTTCAAAGTTCAAGGTAGTATTTACGTTGAAACGTAAAGGTCGTTTTTTAAAAAATTAGTGTAGCATCATGAGTAAAACCATCAAAATCAACATTAAAGCCTTTTGTCATTGAAATGGAATCAGCCATTAGTGTAGCATGAGTTTACAACCATATGAATTTGGGCCTTTCCTGTGACGAAATTTAGTTTAAAGGTGAATACACGATGATGTTCAGATCTCAATAGTCAAGAAAAACATGTAATAGGATGAAGAAAGTAAGACATGACAAAAAGGATAACAAGTAGAGCAAAACTCCAATATGAACTTGCTTCAATTCATCATCTTTCATTGTTTTCACATCCATAATTTAAACAGATTTTACATCATGGAAGCATGATTTTTGGTATCTACAAACTGACATAAAACCATGGTCCTTTTATTTTCATAGCTTATTCCTAAATAAAGCATCCTTAGCTATAATAACTAAATCAAAACTATTCTATTTAGTAAAGTTACTGCAATTAACTCAGCATATATCATGGTCACTTTTGATGCCTCCTCAATTCTTCTTGCATCTTCTCCTTAATATATTGGTTTCACGAAGTTTTTTTTTTTTTTGTGTTGGGGGGGGGGATTCCCCGAATGAATAATTTGGAAGTGGTGACCATAATAATGAAAAAGATAGCATCATATCAATATTCATGAAGGTGCATTGAAGTGAACAATAAACAGTAAGGTGGATCCTAAATCAAGACTCAGAAGGAACAGTTTCTAGCTCCTTATATGGAGGACTTGGAGGTAGTCAAATCGCAGCTTCACTAAGTTAGACATCAACTAAATTTGGCTTCTCGTTCAGCAATGCTAGTGCCTTGTCAATTGCATTTTACATAAGATCCACTAGCCCTTTCTCCTGGGTTTTAAATGCCTTTGGTTCTAACCCCACTAAGCTCCTATCAATAAAGCACGATAGGGCTTGGATGGCAAATGTTTATGCTTCCTTTGTTGAAAAAGGAGGAGTCATGGGTACAATGGTGCTAAATTAGGGCAGCTTAATTTGCACGAAGACACATTAAGTGGTTTATCCCGTGAGGTTCTGATAGATCTGGACTTTTTATGTGTTTTGGGCCCATTAGAAACGTTTTGGAAATTTTTCGGATTTTAGGGACATTTTGGAAAATCTAAAATTTTCTGTAACTTTTCTCTATTTAAAGCTATGACTGGCTAGGAGAATGTTATGTTGAATTTGAGAATAAAATTGATAAAGAGAGGAGAGAGTTCCTTGTTCTTGCGAGAGTGCAGATGTCCTCTTTAATTGGCGTCTTGGGAGGACGATCACCCATATAATTGTCATCAATCTATCCCCTTTATTTTCAGTTTTATACTAATAAATTTCAGATCTAGTTGGTTTATATCATTTTGGTATCAGAGCATCGATCCATGGCGGCTTGAAGGAGATCAACGCAGGAAAGGTTAGAGATCGTCATGCAATTATGCCTACAGTTGCAACAATCCTATCAAGAATACAGACAAGATCTGAAGGAGCTCACGACAGATCTAAAGGCCCTGAAAATTTCAGATCTGAATGCGACGAAAATTTCAAATCGGGAGGCGGCAGAAAATTCCGATCGGAGCGGAAGCCATAATTTTGGGCTAAAGTCGTCAACTTTGGACGAGGCGGAGGAAAAAGGCGACGGCTTAAACGCAGATTTGCATCGAGCCGATGAAGGGGTACTTTCCGATGTCAACGAGTACATCGAGAAGCCGATGGCAGAAATCAACGTACACCGGAACCATAGAACGACAAAACAGGGGCGCCAACCCCCTATGGACGCCCCACGAGGGCTGCTGCCCCAACTGCAGGGGCGCCAGCCCCTGATGGGGCCCCCGGGGGGGCTGTCGCCCCAACTGCAGGGGCGCCAACCCCTCCTGGGGTCCTCGGGGGCTCCAAAAAGGGCGTCAGCCCCTCCAGGGTCTCCGTGGGGCTGCCGCCCCTTCAGCAGCGACGACGGACCCTCCGATACACCGAACAGCAAGTTTTCGACTTTCTGGGCCCAAAACAGCGAACATTCGAGCTTCCGGGAGGGCGACGTGGGCCCCAATGCCATTGGTTTTCAGTTCGAAGTCCTTCCGAGCGCCAGCATTTCAGTTTTGGGTATGGAGGACCTTCAAATCTGACTGGCGACGACCATGGCTTTCTTCTGGACGTCGTTGAAGGCAGTGGAGACCAATCGCACCCTTTTGACCCAGGAGAAGGCTTGCGCGCACTTGGAGAAGGGCCGTCGCGGACATCAGGTACCACCTTGATGACAAGGTGGATTTTCGGGGGTGGAGTAATGTTAGATCTGGACTTTTTATGTGTTTTGGCCAATTAGGGGCATTTTGAGAATTTTCGGATTTTAGGGGCATTTTGAAAAATCTTCAATTTTCTGCAACTTTTCTCTATTTAAAGCTAGGGCCGGCTAGGAGAATGTTATGTTGAATTTGAGAATAAAATTGATAAAGAGGGGAGAGAGTTACTCGTTCTTCGGGAGAGTGTGGACGTCCTCTTTAATCGGAGTCTTGAGAGGGTGATCACAATTATACCCTATAATTGTGATTAATCTATCCCCTTTATTTTCAGTTTTATACTAATAAATTTCAGATCTAGTTGGTTCCTATTAGGTTCCTACCAGGAGGATTGCACTACACATCTTGATTATATTGTCGCTTTTGGCACTCTGATGGATTTGTCTATTCTGCTTGAGTGTCTTTTGTTTTCATCTCTTTTGTTTTCATCACCTTGGCAAACTCTTGAGGATTTCTCAATAGTACAACGGTTTACACATTTAAATAGCAAATAAAGATAAATAGTATGTTCCGGGTTGCTCTGATACAAATTTAGTGTAACCTTGGGTACAAGATTACAATGTTGGAGCTGGTTTTTTTCAATGGAGATATTTAATTTAAGGATGGAAATAATCCGTTGTACAATCTGAAAGTGAAGAAACTGGGAACAGAAAAAAAAAATCTGAGAGAGAAGGCTCAGTGTCCACCACATCTGATCAACTTAAATTGTCAACAAACTTTCACCTTTATATATGCTATAAAACATTACTCCAGGGATCATATAACCAACTTTCAATTAAACATTACTCATCAAAGACAATAACTGACTTTTAGATAAAAGACAGTACTACGGAGATTTTATAATAGCCCTACTCATTCACGAGAAACTTTAGCACTGAAAATTCTTTCACATTCTACATCAGATCATAATCCAGTCTTACAGTTATGTGAAAGGCAATAATAATGAGTTGCAATTAAGACATCAACATAGCATTGTTATTGATTACCCCTAACTGTTTATTATACCAGCAGTAGCTGTTTTGTTTGTGCTTCTTTTAAAGTTTGATGTATGGCTAGCGAATATCAATATCTCATGCAAGTCATGTGACAATAGTAGGGGTAATGTGTATTTCCGCACACACCAGTGCATTCATCTTGATTCTGATATTTGATATTTAGAATCTTGAGTCTAGGAGTGAGAAATCACTAAGCTTCAAAACGTCTTCCCACTTCATCACTTTGTTGCAAAAGACACACTATCGTATCTATTAAAAATAAAGAATGCCATTTGATGCATGGGTAAAGATGTTTTCAGATCTCTTGGTCTCCAAGTCTTGGACTAACTTGGATGTGCAGAAGATTCTCTTCCGATTCATAATTGCATCTTCTGCACATCCAAGTTAGTCCAAGACTTGGAGACCAAGAGATCTGAAAACATCTTTACCCATGCATCAAATGGCATTCTTTATTTTTAATAGATACGATAGTGTGTCTTTTGCAACAAAGTGATGAAGTGGGAAGACGTTTTGAAGCTTAGTGATTTCTCACTCCTAGACTCAAGATTCTAAATATCAAATATCAGAATCAAATCGGATGGGATTTTTCATATCGATGGCGCCTGTCAGACAATACACCGGGAATACATGATTTTTATTAGATTTTCATTTCAGTTATTATATATAGAAAGAAAAATGAGTATCATATGACATAGGAGCAAGTTAGCTCACATACATGGCGTAGCATAATCTCATCCATACAGGAGAGAGAAGGATCACGTGGGTGCGTATTTGTTGTCCCCCTAAGTGACTCATCTTTCTTATGTATGAGATTGCGATATGTATAACACACGTACACGCACACATCTTGATAACTAAAGGGTGGTTATAAAATCTTAGATGTCATCTGTCAAAGAATAACATGAATAGGATAAATAGCACTTAAGAACAAATAACAGCTATTTCTGCTAGCAACATTGGCTAATTCCAATAGCTATTGATACAATAGCTACACACACGTATCTTGATAACTAAAGGGTGGTTATAAAATCTTAGATGTCATCTTTCAAAAAATAACATGAATAGGATAAATAGCACTTAAGAACAAATAACAGCCATTTCGGATAGCAGCATTGGCTAATTCCAATAGCTATTGATGCCATAGCTACTACCAGTGTTCTTAAAGACGGTTTCATTGTATGCAGTCCAACAACACATTGTGCATAATCGTTTTATGCATATGTACCGATTATACAGACTATGTGCAAAAATAAAAATTATATATATATATATATATATATATATAATAAAATATGCATATATAAGCATATATGTACATTAACGATTAAAATTCCTTAACAAAAAAATCAGAAAAAGATATTATAAACTCTATAAAGTATTAATAAATGTTTCATGTGCATATAAGAACATCATTAACTGCATGAAAGGAATAATCAATGTTCCTAGACAGCATTAAATTTTTAACATAAAAAGTTATTAGTAATAACTAAATCACAAATAAATATAAACAAATAAACAATTAACTAGAGAAAAAACACTTACTATTTTTTGAAACGTTAATAGTTATCTAATTATGCGTCCGAATATGGGCCTACTTTATAAGGTTATGAGGATGCATAATGGCTATCACCCTAACATTCGGATGATTGCATAATGTGATTTCAATGCTGTCCAACAACATATAAGCATATGCAGCCGCATATGCAAATGACCACATAATGTGATTTTGATGCAATCCAACCATGCATAAGCATATGCAGCCGCATATACGACAGCAAAACCCGCTTTTTAGAACACTGACTACTACAAATATGTATGATGGCACAACACAAGCAAGCATTACACAGACAAATCTCCTATATCAATAAAAAAAAGAAGGCAACAACAATGCAACAAACAGTCCGTAACCAAAGACAAAAACAAAGACGAAAACAGAAGAGATGAAAATTCATATCTTGTTTATGTACTATTTGTTTAAAAATCTAGATTTCATTGAATACCTGATCTTCTATCACAAAAGTCAATTTTTATCACGATCCCACCATTGACAGCCCTAAAGCGGCCCTTAGTGTCAAATTCCCATCTCTCTTTCTTTTTAGACAGATTGGGATAGAAAAGATCAACAAATAGAAGTATGTGACCAAAATTTGAACCCAAACTAGCGTAATAACTTGAAAAAATCAATCATACATATAGAGTTGATCTATTAGTCGATATGCAAAATGTCGCAAATATTAGCATCAAAAGTTATGAATGTTTTCTACATCGTAACGTACCATTTAAAGGCTAAATCTGATATAATTACCAATATATCAATTATATTGGTCGATATTTAAAATAATGCCCAAACTAGCTTGGATGTATAGAACAGTTAAAATGTGTAATCAGGGGTTGGCCGAATTCTCACAAACCATATGGTACTGACAATTTCTCATCCAAAGAGTTCCATGCAAATACAGTAAATTGCACGTAGACCTCAAATCTATAGATTGTGTGACTAATAACCATTGCTATATGATATTAGCACCAAGACCTGACTTAATGATGGGTGCTGGGAACCGTTAAAAATTATAAAAATGACTTTTCCTTTTTCTTCTTTCATTTGTTGGTGCCATTGATCCCCCATATCGCTCCTCGTCTCTCCACTCTCTCACATGTCTTTAGACTCGCCCTCTTCTATATCCTGTTGACATCTCCAAAGGCACATACTTCCCTCCTCTCAAATTTGCCCTCTATCATCCCCTCTATAGTTCTCTACATTAATGATGATGGTTGCTGTTTTGACGAGATGTCCCTCCTTCCCTTTATAGTCTCTCCATCCATTCTTCCCACACATTCTCTATCACACACAAAGTAGCATCAAGCAATAGGTTGTAGCTGGCAGCAAACAACGTAGCTGTAATATATGTTGTGTTTATCTGAGAAATTGAGAGGGAATGAGGAGATAGCCCCAGGAGTCAATGGCATAGCCAGAATATTTTGGCAACGGCAAAACACTATAGATAATTTTAAAAGGAAAAATATTATTTTAAAATTTTTTAAATATATTGAACATATATACAAAAAATTATTTAAAATTTTTACAATGTAATTATTACTTAAAGTCGAAACAGGTTTATTGGAGTATTGTTGTATCAATAAAATGGGCTTACCGTTTCACTCAAACTAAGTAGTATTGGTGTATCTTATATGTTTATTTTTGAGTGAATAGCTATAACAGAAGATATTCTATCATTTGTATACAATTTAATTGCATGGATATTCAAGAAAACTAAATTGGCATCATGCCCCCAAGACGAACATATATTTATTTAAGACTATCATGTTTATTTATTGAATAGGTTTCAAATATTTTATTGTAATAATGAATTTATACATATCAGTTATTACTAGTCTTTTACAAGCAGAAAAAGTTATTTAGGTTTTACGTAGATGTCAGAAGGCTGAAAAAACATACCTAATGATATATCCCAAATGATATATCCTACTTAATTAGAAGGCGGTGGAAGATAATAGAAACTTTAACTTTTAAACATCCTGTATATACCTGAACTTTTACATTTGAGGTTAGGCATGTGCCTAACCTAGCCATACCAGGCATCCACTTGCTCAGGGTTGACGAAAGGAGAAAGAGGAAAGAAATGACAGAGATTTGAAAGAGAAGTGAGAGGGATAGGTGACAGAGAGAAATATATAGCTATGAGCGATGGCAAAGAGTGTGTGAAAAACGACAAGAGAAAATAAAAAGGAAAGCAGTGGCATGAAAGTGAAGAGAAAGAATATAGCAATGGTATCAGCAAGAGATGAATTAGAGTAAAAAGGAAAACAATGATATTTCTAACTATTCCTAATCCCTACATTCAAGTCAGGAGGTCTCAATGCTAAAATTGTAAATTAGGGGTTAGTCACACATGGCCTATAAATCACTGAGTGATACGTACATCGCTATTTTAAACATCAGCCAATGCAGCCAATATATCGGCCCATAAATCATTTTTAGACCCATAAATATATGACATTGACAAACTTATATAGCCAAAAACAGATCATATATTTTTAAGCTTACATCAACTGACACAGCTCATTTTTGTAATTTGTTGTATTTTACTTATTAAAATAGTTTACCATATTATATGGATAAAGATTTTAAGCTATTATGATGATGTACTAATTTGTTGTGTCTATGTCATGGATCATAAACTTCTGCATATTTTTGTATGACTAAGGTCCAATGATGGTTTGTACTTGGCAATGCCCATGTCATGACTCATTGTTTGAAAGTTATTGAATGAAAATAAGGTCCAATGATGGTTTGTACTTGGCAATGCACATGTCATGACTCATTGTTAGAAAGTTATTGAATGAAACGTTAAACTCTCTGTTGTTTTTTTATTGGTTTGTGACTTTTTTTATACATTTTTGTTCATGATTTATCGATTTGTACAATATGTTCATCTTAATGCTATTTGACCATATTCATAGCATTTTGGTGACAGTGATATCTATGATATTATAATTACTATTTTGTTATCAAGATATATATGCTTTGTATAAATGAGGGATGTTGACAAGATGTTTGTCCTACTAGGACAAACCTATGTGGCACCATTTGTCCCATATGACAAGGGAGAGGGGTGCCACATCAACCCCCACGTGGGGATGGGAAGTTGGGTTTGGTTGGGGTGTGGTTGTGGAGCACCCAAATAAAAGCCCCCACATTCCCATGAATTACAAGCTTGCCCTTGGGATTTATGCACTTTGTCCCCCCAAGTTTTTTTGCAATTTAACCCCTACTTTTCTCTCTTTTACCCCTCGACGATATCCCCCACACACCCCACACTTCTCACTCCTTTTCTGTTGTGGACGTGCACTGCATCATGTGTGGGTTTTTTTTTTGCATCGTGCACTTTGTGCACGGGTTATTTCTAGTATATATATGTGTGCGCATGGCATGTCAAATATGTGCACCCCAATATTGACATACATCCCTAATAAATCTATCGATATCTAATATGAAAACACATCCAATAGAATCATAATATCCTATATTTAAAACATTGACGTAAGTACATATGTTTATATGTATGGAGTAATGGGAATGTGTATTTATTGAAGTTATATAAAACATCGAGTATATATAGGATCTCTCTAGACTAAAAATTAAAATCTAGATATGTTAGTTAAAAAGGTCCAAATCTTTGTAAGATATATGATTGCCAAATATCTGCTTCATCATGGGGATTCCCAACTACATGGCCTCCAGCCTGTTTTACACAACTTTAGCACAAGCTTCGGCATCCATTTCCTACTTCAGATAAAAATTATCGCATTACTTACCATCTATTGTAATCGCAAGCATCGTTCTCCTTATCATGTTTCGTATTGAACATTTTCCTTAATGAAAAGACTTCTGCCTGAGAATAGCACCTTCCTAGAAGTATCCTTCCATTGAAAAGATTTAGAACATAATTGCTCCAAAATAAATATTAGGTGTTATTCATAACTAAATGAACATAAAGAACATCCCATGTGGAAAACAAGCATTCTCCATCTTGAAAAACCTTCCTCGTGATGGTTGCTATCAAGCTACAATCATATAGGATCAGCTCTAGCCGCAAAGGAACTATCAACGAGAAAATTCTCTTTAGATCAAGGAGCAAACATGTGTCCAAATGAGGTCACCTACCAAGTTATTGAATTACAAATAATGTGTACTACTTGTACAATAAAATTCAAAACCTATGGAATAGTAACTCTAGAAAAATATGCTTCCTAATTTCCATGAAACTTCTTCATGTAGCATAGGGTTGGACACCAAATATGGATTATTAAAAAGAAGGGTTTTTTAGATAGAGGTCCCTCAAAAAATGGGTTATTTTAAAAGAGTCCCTCATTTAATAAGAAGAGGGGTGGCTCGGAAGGGGGCTGTCCCCTCTTGGGTTGCACCACCAATGGCCAAGATTAATTGCACGTGCTACCCATTCAGTATAGCACAAAGCACATGGAATTGGAAGCAAAGTATCCCAAAAAAAAGTATTAATTCAAGAATACCCAAATGTTGAAATTCCAAATCCACATATGATTCTGACATTCTTCAGCAAACAACAAGAAATTTCCCAACACTTCCAATCTTGCTGAATTTTTCTGTTGCTATCATTAAAGCCGTCGCTTTAAAGTTCAATTGTGAAGAAAAGCAAAACAGAGCCATATTCTATTAACAAATCCCGGCCCGATTATGCCATTATCGTCGAATTAGGGTTATACTCACCAAGACTATAATTGGGAATTAATCCAAAGATGATGGTGAGACGCTTGTGTCATTAGGGTTTCACGGCATCAAGCGATTCGGAAATAAAATAGAAGATGGAGCAGCCCCCTTCTCAGGCGAATGGGGCGGCTGCCCCCTTCTCCGGCGAGCCCCCCTCTCTGGCGAAGCCCGCCGCGCGCACAGCCCTTCGGAGGAGGAAGGAGAGGTGGAGGGGCAAAATGAGGTTTTTTAAAAATTAGGGACTCTTTTATAGTGATTTAGTTAAATTAGAGGACCAAATGGTAAAAGCCATTAAATGGGGGACTCTTTTAAAATAACTCATTTTTAGGGGACATATATCTAAAAACCCCTAAAAAGAAATAATCATGTATGATGCATACACTTTGCATGGGTTACATTGCAATCTACGTTATGCACCTGAGATACAAACTGAAGAGGCAACAAAGAACAGAAGGTAACTTAAATTTCAATTTACACATTAAAGTGGCAACGATGATTTAGGATTTTAGATAATTAAGACTCATG
The DNA here is from genome assembly GCA_030789695.1 of Scilla litardierei. Classification (NCBI taxonomy): domain Eukaryota; kingdom Viridiplantae; phylum Streptophyta; class Magnoliopsida; order Asparagales; family Asparagaceae; genus Scilla; species Scilla litardierei. The sequence goes on from CM061138.1 coordinate 162,077,816, forward strand.
ATTGCAAAATGACGGTCCAGTACAATCTCATAATGTATTGAGGTGTGTACAATCTCAAAATGTATTGAGGTGTCTGGATGATTTGGATTCTCAAACAGAATTTGGCAGAAAATTATCCTTCATAATTAACCGTTCACCCCTTCCTCCCCCTCCAACCCCAAAAAAATCATGAATCATAATACAAATTTCCCAATAAACTAACATCCAGATATAAGTTTCTTAACAAACATGTTGATGGATTTGCTCGGCAGCATACATATTCTTAACTTCCTTTTCGACTAACATGTGTTCATGCATGGAATTATCATGTTAAGTCTTTCTAAATCCTATTGAATCTTCTTTATTGTGTATCAGGCAGCCTAGCCATTCTTATTTATTAGAACTGATAACACCTGTTTAGGCCATTAAGACCCATTCTCCAATGGCACCCACCAACTCCATAATTCTACATATGCAACGTGTTTCTCATTTCTTCTCAACCTAAATTTAAGTGTCATACTGTCCATTTTGGAACTGATGTCTACCTCATACTGAGAAGGCCCGAATGGTTCCACCACACTGATGAGAAACTTTGGTAGCTCTCCAAGTGTTCAATAATAATTGCATTCCATAGATAATGTGGTGACATTGCTAGTGACTAGTGTATTCATTTTCTACATTAATCAAGTGATTAGGCATATTTATGGTGTAAGTTACCAACAAATTAATCTGATGGACACTTGTAAATAGAAACAGCATACACCCAATTGGACAGACAACTGATGCATATTTGACATGTAAAATATTAATGGCAGGTTTTATCAGTACACGTTTCCAAGTAGCAATAAAACAATATAGTCAAGTAAAATGAAACCATGTGTAGTGCACTTTGTTAGTAAAAGCACTTCTCATTATTCTTTGATTCGAATAATGACTTCTTATATGTGATCATATATGCTTTTTCATTGGACTCTAGATTCTTAGTGTAATTCAACTACTTTGCATCTTATTATATATTAAGTCAGAAAAGATGTTATTTGTTTGAGATATGAGACATCGAAAATTCTTTTGAAAAAGATGGTATTTGTTTGAGATATCAAAGTAAATAGAAACATGTTTCACCCTATTAGACATAGGGTTGATGTATATCTGACATGTATAGTATTAAATGGCAGGTTTTCACTTTTGTCCGGACATAAAATTTCCACATCTTCTTTTTCTTTTCTTTATTTTTCGCCTTTTTTGTTTTTCTTTTTTGGTCTTTAGGATGGGTGGAGGTAACTGGGGTTTATTCAAGAAGAAAGCCACATGATGCAATGTCAAAAAATTGCCATTAAAACACAGCACACCATATAAAGAAATTGAATGTATTAATTTATTTCATAGGCATCACAAAAATGTGCTCACATGCACGAGAAACGGAGTGGGTGCATGCATGCACTGATGCATGCAGAAAATAGTGATTTGGAGTTTTTGTTCCCGCTGTCCACCCTGATGACACTGCGAAATTTTATTGGTTAGCATCCATAATATTACATACCATTAAACTACTGTCATTAAGTTATTAAGTTCTGCTTACCAAAAAAACCTTGGTTTTCAAACATAGTAATACGGGCATATCTCTCTAGGGATCGCATTAAATTGATCTTCTGAGCATTATTATGTTAAACCATGTTTATGTAAATATAAGCCACCCTAAAATTCTATTGCCCCATCATTCCTTCTCCATATAGTAATGATAAATTCAATGCTAATCAGTACGTTGGTTTTATTTAATACTCGAAGAAGGGTAAATAATAATAGAGTTCACAAAACTTCCTCCTTGATCGCTGCATGGAGCCACTCAAACAAAAAAAAATTTACGATGCCATCTCTCGGTAAATTTTCAAAAAATAAAATATATGTATCAGTGTAACGAGCATGGGGAAGTGCTCATTATGGGACACCTTAGATAATACCCCAAGAAACCGTCTTAAATAACACCAGGAGCCAATCATATAGAAGATCATCTCCATTCATATGATATACATGTACATGTTCAGAAATATTTGTTTTTAGTATCATGTATTTTTTTAACCTTAAAACAAGTGGTACATAATGAATGAATTTTCAAATACTAATAGATAATGGTATTTGATCTACAACAAAAGGGTGCCTAAATCACATGGTTTTTCAGGCATAAACATGTTAAAGCATGGAAATTAACCAGAATTAATCATCCATATGGTGATTTTGGATGGGCACTTACATATTTAAGGAATGAATATAGCTATTTTAGGAGTCATTTTAGGAATGATGTTCCCTATATAGCTATCTATATAAAGAGATAATGTGCGTGTAGAAAGAGAAAGACTACAGTATACTCAACAGAATCTGATAGAGATAGAGATAAACTAAGGTACGCTTTGACGGTATCCAAGATGTGGATTATATCACGCTAAATTTAAACATTGACAACATATATAGGAAATGTGTTTCCTTGGATGCTATGTAACAAATGTACTTTTATCATGAAGTTACACCTCCACCTGACACTTCAACACCCGTACCAAACACTGATGCTTTTGCAGATATTCCTCAAACACTCAGACACATGCCTAACATGGTAACATTTTTTAAACATGTATATACTACATTCAATAGTCTAGAACATTTTGCACAAAACATTAGAGGTATGTTTACACAACTCGTACGCTACTTCACATAACATACCTATATATGTTTAAAATGTTTTTCTAATTATCTTTGTATACGAAAGACTATACCTTAGTAGAAAAGGTTGGAAAAATGTTTAAACTATAATGATTTTAAATATGTTTCGATAAAAAACCAAGATACGGTAAGCTACTATATAAATTCAAGGGCCACTTACTAATATTTTTCCAAAATGATGAAAAACGTGTGACAGATTGTAATCATTACATGTATTATACAAATAGAATTGTCTTTATACTTTTGGATGCATGGACATGCTAGTGATATATGCACACATACTCGTGCATACAAATTTGAATGTCTTATCATCATGTCCACGTACATTTTTGCATCTGCATCGTATCCGTATGCCATGTACATAAACATGCTTCATTGTATATGTATCACATGTTCATGTCATGCTTTCTAAAATTTATCTAAATTTACGTTTAAAAATTATATTATTCATTCGATATCACCTTTTATTTTTGTATGTTTATAATAATATATTATATTATAAAATTTTAGAAAGTATACCAGTTGTACTAACACACACCCATGTCTATGCTACCTAGATTGGTTGTCATCTATCATGTTTAAACTACCCATAAATAAAAATTAATTGTTTTCAATTACTTTGCATCAAGTGGCAACAAAATTAATCAATTTCTTGACAATTCTGAATCATCGATTTTGTTGGCAATTTTCACAAAAAAACACATCGAACAGATCAGAATTTTCATTTATGAGCAGTGAAACATGTTAGATCAATCCACCTGAACAGATTTCCAATTTGGATTGTAAATTTTTCAAATTTCGGGGAAGGGATCCACATTTTGAATCATATTCAGTGATCTCCCCGTATGTATATACATACATACATTGGGAATTCACCATTCTCAATTAATGTTGAAGAGTAAGAAGGATCATTTCATTGGCTTTAGAAAAGAAGAAAGGAAAAAAGAGTGAACTGTTAATATCATCTAGAGACAAATTAAATATTTAATAAATATTCCCATAATATCATGAAAAATTTTCATGCTCGCTGATGCTAGAAATTATGTATTGGAATTTAGCTTCAGTTGTTTATTAACCAAAGCACACTTCAGTTCCTTTATATCATGATCAATAGATATCTCGTTTCAATTGTTGTAAGTCTTGAAGTAACTTAATACTCAATCTCTTTTGTCCCTGCTAAATAATCCCTCTAGATCGAAGATTCCCTTATTGGCATATGTTAATAGATTTTCTTTATGTGCATAATTTAGCTAAATTTATTTCAGTGTCATGCTCCCACCAAAAAAATGCATATGGCACCGTCATTGTGCTCCTATGTCATACTTTGAAAAAAAACAAAACAAAGATGGCATCTCGTATGCATGGATATAACGACTTAGTTGTATTATTTTCTATGCCAAACTTTGATAAAACAAGAACTTTGTGACACTCTAGTTTGCACTTCTATGTGCGCTTTGTGTCCTACGACAAGCTAGCCACAAAACCAGCAAAAAAATGAGCATCGTCAAAAAATGTCCAGCAAAGGGGGAAATTACTAAAGTGAAAAAACAGCTATGTTGGGGCTACCAAAAAAAAGCAAATTTTGCCATGCTTTGTAGCATACTCATATCTTCACAAGATGTCACTGTTTCTTTAAACCAGGAATGTCTCCACGATTACTTCAAATAGAATATGTACACAATGGTGTCTCATTCACTATGCTTACTTCCATAAGAAGGGACCAGCTTATATTGAACAAACAAAGCTCCTATAAACGCTTTTTGGTAGAAAGTGCATCAAATGTCAAGGCTCTCAAGAAATCCGTTTTAATCTTTTGTGATCAGGTCAAACGGCTTTCTACTCTATACAATGAAGCAAAGCATCTTTTCGCAGAAATTTGAAGCAGGTCAAACAAGTATATATCTTGCAATGGTTAACGAATTCAATGACCAAAAACTAATCAATGACTATACCTTCCTAACCAATGTAAAAGAGTAATTTGCATACAGTCAATAGAATGAGATAAACAAAGTGCATATACAGTAAGAAATCACAGACCTGTTTTGTGATTTTATGGGTGACATCTTCCGACAGTCCATCTATCTGCAGCGGAGCTTGAGCTTGATCCGCATCCTGCTCCGCAACCCCACCCCCATAGTATTCGGGATGAGGATGATACATCGCATGACTCACCGCCGGGACAACAAATTGCGCGCTCACGGGCGGCGGCGGCGGAGGAGGAGGATGATGATAAACCACGTGCACCACCGGCTGCTGATGATGGTGGTGATGCGGTTGCTGGTGGTGGTGGTGGTGGTGGATCTTTACCCGATTCGCTGCCGCCACAGGAGGTGGCGCCGCCCTTGGCACGAATTCGGGAGCGCGCGCATTGAGGCGGCTGGCGGAGACGGTGCGAGAGAGAGAAGGATAGGTGGCGGATTGATCCTGCGGCCGATCAGCGATGTGATCCTCCGCGATGATTTCTAGGGTTTGTGGGAGCGGTCTAATTTCTTGGGCCATTGATAAATTAGAGAATAGAGAAAGATGATTAGTGAGAAATTTGGATTTGATTTGATAAATTTTTAGGGTTTTTGACAGGGCGGGAGATTTTCTTCTGGTGATCGATCAATGAGAGCCCAGCAGGGCGGAGAATAATGGGGAGGAAATTCTCGGAAGTTTAGGGGTGTTGGGGACGAGGTATTTATAGCACAAGGACAGGATGCGACGCCGACAATCGGGGGAAGTCTATACGCACGCTAATTTCAATTCACACGCATCATTTATTTACAAGTTTGCCATTCAAAAAAAAACTTTCACTATTTTGTAAAATTCATTTTGTAACCACCCAAGCATCTCACAAAATTTTCTCTCCCCCTCCTTCCACCATTGCCTCCTTTTTCCCCTCCTCTTCTTCATCTTCGGCCCTTCCTTTTCTTCGTCTTCTTCCATTTCATCAAATCCATCATCTTCATCAATTTTATCAATTTTACACTCTAATAGACTACCATATCCTTCTCCTTGTCGAAATATGCTTCAAATTCGTCAATTGGGCTTGACACGGCTTCAAAGTCTGTTAATTTCTGGGCAGGCTGTGACACGGATGTTTAGAGCTCGGCACGGCCGTGCACAGTCTGTGAATTTGCATAGGCATGCTACGCATTAGTGACATGGTCGTGCTGGTCGTGTCGACTGTAGATGGCCCAGACACGAAATTCTAAGTTAGGTTTTGATCTAAAACCTAATCTAATCGGATGGCTATGAATCCACATGACCATTGGGACTATTTAAACCCTTCCTAATGTTTATTTTGGAGAGTTCGAAAAGAGCGAATAGATATTATGTGTCGTCATTGAATTTCTTCTTTCTCGCACGTCTGGTGCACTGGGGCATGATTTCGTAAGTGACTTCTTGTTATCTCTTTTGAAATACATTATAATCTTCTTCTTGTTATCTCTCCTTTCGGGTCGAGGGATTATTTGTGAGGGTTTTTGAGTTTCTTCTCTTCTGGTGAGATTTGATATCTCTTTTGGATTTGGTGAGAATAGTTTGAACTCCATCTTTGGAGTTATGTGTGCTCTCTATTGTTGAAGAAGATTAAAGGAACTGGTGTAATTCTCTCTGATCATATAGTAGAAACCATCATCGGGAAGCTGGACGTAAGCGTCGTTAGCAGACCGAACCAAGGCAAACTATGTATCGTTTGATTTATTGCTTTCTTGCTTTTGTTACTTTCCATCTTGCTTATTTTGGTTGGATATTGTGCTATTGTAGTGTGTCTTTGAAAGATTACAGCGTGGCGATTGTTGGGTAGATATTCGTCGAAAGGGGTTGCTTCCGCTATTCGTCTGGTCTTTCCCCAACAAGTGGTATCAAAGCGTTCAGGTTGTCGGATGTTGTACAATGGCTGAGACGTATTCAATAGCTGGATACAAGATAGAAAAGTTTACATGAAAGAATAGCTTCACTCTATGGTGCATGAAGGTGAAGGATATGCTCAAGCACGAAGTGCTTTATAGGATAGTCTTTGACAAGAAATCTATTACAGATTCTATGACAAACTATGTGAGATCAGATCTAGAGATGAAAGCCTCTTTTGCAAAGTTGCGAAGGAGGAAACTGCAGAGTCGCTCTGAAAAAGGCTTAAATCATTGTATCTGACGAAATTACTCACGGGAAGGCTGTATCTCTCACAAAAACTGCTCATGCTTAGGATGAAAGAGGGGACATCGTTACAGGTTCATCTTAATCAACTGAATTAGTTGGTATTGGATTTGCAAGCAGTGGAAGAGAATGTAAGTGCTGAGTACCAAGCAATTGCTTTTCTTTGTTCTCTATCTCACACTTTGTCGAGACTATGACACAATGGAAGGACAAAATCTCTTTGGAGGATGTCGAGACAGCGCTACGCTTGCATAAGCTTAGAAAGAATGTGTAGAGAGGCGACACAATTGTTGGTGGTCAAGATGTTGCTATCTTTGGGGGTCGCCAGGGTGGACGATCCAAATCAGGTTACAAGACTGGGAGACCCAAGTTTAAGGGTCAAGACGGTAACAGCCAGACATGCCATTATTACAACAAAATAGGACACATGAAGAACAAGTGCCCACAGTTGAAGGCTAAGACTAAAGAGTCTGCTCAGTTTGTAGCAGCTTTTGGTGGTGCATAGATTGATGCTGATAATGGAGAAATGTTAGTTGTGTCTTTTTTGGAAGACAATCAGGCTTCATGGATTCTTGACTCAGGGTGTGATTCACATATGACTCCGCTGCGAAGTCATTTTTTGACATATACTCCTAAAGATGGACTAGAAGTATACATGGAGAACGGAGCTATGTCTAGAGTGGTTGGGATCAACACAGTTCGGTTCAAGATGCAAGATGGAGCCATTCGAACACTAACATGTGGTAGACATGTATCAGATTTGCTGCGGAATCTTATTTCGCTGGGAGCCTTGACTGATGTGGAGTGCAGCATGGTGCTCAAGGGAGAGCGACTATGGGTGACCATGAGGGGTCAATTTGTGATGGCAGCAAAGAAGATTAGCAACCTACATAGGCTTCAAGGTCAGACGACGTTGAGTCAGCGGTCTGGTGCACCAGAGAGCTCCAGTGGAGGAGCGTTTGGGACTCATAGGGATATCGTAATAGATAAGCGAGGCCAGTTCTAAGATGGGATATCCGTGGTGTGCAGCGAGAGATCGTCAGGAGACGGAGTCCAGAGTACATCCCATTGTGGTTCAACTCCATGTGCGGCTCAGATTGTTTACATGGAAGCAATTGGCTTCAGGATAGAGTTGCAGTCCTCATGAGGACAAATTACTATGCACAAGGAGGATTTGGGTATTCGGGTAGAGCAATTGCAACACATTGATGGGCACTCACGTAGATGGCGTGTGTGTCATGGCTCTGGGTGGGTGAGAGGTAGTTCGTCCAAGGGATCATATAGAGTGCACAGAATCATCGGCTCAAAGATGATTATGAGTAGAGGATCTCACAGAGACGTGGTGGTGCCGTGGTGAAGTCCTATTGGAGAGTTAAATCCAAAGGCGATGAGTGGAGGACGTCGCCGGATGTAGATGGTGCTCTCACTTCATGCTTGGGGAAGACTGTGCCTGGTGCTTCCTCACAGGGAAGAGGCAGATCAACTCAGGCGACTATTATGGAGTGCGGCCATGGATCGACTTCGGGTACTTTGGGAGACACATGTGTGGTGTCAATGCAGTCGATGATGGAGCATCAAGTTGCAGTGTCAACATAAAGAGAGAGATCTCCACAAGCAAGGTGGTGAGGATGGTGCAGTTATTCGAGCTCAAGAGGTGGTTGGGCTCGGAAAATCTCTTGGAGTGTTGATATGCCAAAGGATGCAATTCCCGATGACAGGTTGGTGTTTCCAAGATCAGTTAGAGATGTCTGAAATCTGGGTAGAGCTGTGAAGAGACTGTGAAGACATAGTTCGTTGGATGAAGTTTGAAGCGGGTAGAGTTTGTTGAAATATGCTTTAAATTCATCAATTGGGCTTGACACGACCAAGCCAAGTTTGGCACGGCCGTGCAAGATTTGCAAAGTCTGCCAATTTCTGGGTAGGCTGTGACACGGCCATGCAGAGCTCGGCACAGACGTGCACAATCTACAAATTTTCATAGACATGCTACACCTGAGTGATATGGTCATGATAATTCCTTGCATGGCCGTGTCGACTGACGGCCTAGACATGAAATTTTAAGATAGGTTTTGATCCAAAACCTAATCTAATCGGATGGCTAAAATTCTACACGACCCATATGACTATTTAAACCCTTCTTAGGGCCTATTTTGGAGAGCGCAAAAAGAGCGAAGAGATATTGCATACTATCATCAAGTTTCTTCTTCCTCGCGCGTCTTAGGGCATTGGGGCAGGATTTGGTGAGTGACTTCTTGTGATTTATTTTGAAATACATTGTAAGCTTATTCTTGTTATCTCTTTTTTCAAGTTGAGGGATTATTTGTGAGGGCTTTTGGGTTTCTTCTCTTCTGGTAAGATTTGAGATTCTTTGGGGTTTGGTAAGAAAAGTTTGAACTCCATCTTTGGAGTTATTGGTGCTCACTATTGTTGAAGAAGATTGAAGGAGTCTGTGTAATTATCTCCGATCATATACACTACATGATAATGGGGTTTTACTCACAGCTTTTGTCGTCAGTAAAAGTCAGATCGCCGTCAGCGAAAAGGTTCACTGACGGCAGATTCCCGTCAGAGCATCCATCAGTGGATTGAGGTAAGTAATGTTGGATCTGGATCTAAGCCTAGAGTGGGGTGAATAGGCTAATAAAAATTCTTTGCGAACTCAGGCAATTATTCAGCAATCACAGGCAGTTATAATCAGATGCATGATAAATAAAAACAATCACAGAGTGCACATGCAGATTACCCTGGTTCGGTCGCACCCACGACCTACGTCCAGCCCCAAAGCAAATACTAGATTATTAATGTTACTAGTATGTAGCTAGAGCACCCACTCTACACTCACCTGGCTCTCTGTACCCCACTCACCAAAGTGTTAAACAATAACAATCCTAGTATAAGCTCCCTCTTGACTAGCCCTAACTAGTCAAGTCCATCTTGTCGCACCAACCAGACAGACCCCAAAAGTGTCACACCTATGGTAAAGTTTCCCCTACAAAGATCGCTACACTACTACACAAATATAATAATAAAGAGTTTAGGAAATCTCAGTTTGTGTAGGCGTAGTCGCCTCTGTCAATCAGCTCGGTCAGATCAAGTCTGACAGGATGTAGTCGTCAATCTCTGAAGTCCCTTATATCTCAGCAACTTGCGGCCTTGTGATGTTTCCCCCTCAGATGTTGCGCAATGTTGAAGGGATGAAGCTTGATGTATTGTGCAATGAAGATGGCCCTCCTTGTTGGCTTGCGCAATGTGGATGAGGATGCTTCCTTGTGTAGTTGCGCAATGTAGTGCCCTCCTTGGAAACTTGCGGCTCTTGGCAATGGAACTTGCTCTCCCTCCTTGGTAAGTTGCGGCAATGGACCTCTTGGCAATGTTGCGCAATAGAGGAAGGGGCTATGGCAAGTTGCGGTAATGGTGTGAGCTTGGCCTTTATAGCTTGCTTGCGGCAATAGGAGAAAGGAGCAATGAATCTTACGGCTATGGAGAGGATGGAAGCTTGATGTTTTTGGACTTGAAGCTTTGGTCAATGGAGGAAAGTTTATTGGCTTAGGGATGCTTAGGATATTGCAGCAAAGGAGCAATGGCTTTGAGGCTTTGCGCAAGGGATAGATGAAGGAGGTGCTTGATGTGTTGCACAATGTAGAGGGTCGCCCCTTTGTGTTCGCCGAAATTTCTCCTTGGTTGCCCCCTCTCACTCACTCAAATATCTCTCTTTGGAAGATATGTTTATATAGGAGATGAGGGGATTAACTAGAATCAAATAGAATCCCATAATTGAAGGAGATTGGATGGAATCAGAACTTGGATAGGATTTGAATGAATCTCCATCTCTTCAATCACCATTGGATATGAAGTTTGAATTTGTATGGCTTTAGGATTAGAATTGGATCTCATTTAACCCTCTGTTCTAAAAAACTCGCCACGGCGACGCCATGGCGGCAAGGCTCCACCCTCACGCCCCGTTAATGCTCAAGTTGGCTCTTTAAGGTGGCACGCCGCCATGGCACGCCATGGCGAAAAAAGGCGTGCCACAAAACATAAGGCACACCTTAAAAAACAAAATAAAAAATAAAAAAAGCACACAAGTCCGCATTATAGGGCTAAGAGAATCAGAACCCGACCCGTTTTCATTATTTGAGGCTTCTTTTCATCTCGTAACCGCCCGCATTCGATTTGGGGCCTAGGGATTTTCATCTCGCTCGTAGCAGCCAATTCGCGACGCCTTCGTCTCCGACCGCCCTCGTCTCCGGTCCTCCCTCTGAACGACATCAGCGTCGCTGTCTTCTTCAGTTTTTCGGCCGCCCTCGTCTCCGGTCCTCCATCTGAACATCATTAGCGTCGCCGGCTTCTTAAGTTCTTCAATTCTTCATCGTCGGCTTCCTCAGTTCTTTAGGTCAAAAAGAAGATCTCTGCATCTTCTTCAGTTCTTCCTCACTTGTAAGTTTTCAATTTAATTATTCAATGTAAGTTTTATTTTTTTCTCTAATGTCTCGCGTTTAATGTTGGGGGTCAGAATTTGTGCATTTCGGTCTATTTCGTACTCTTGGAAATTTTTAGACTTTCCGAATATTCAGCTCGTCATTTTCTGGCTTTAGGCAGCACTTGCGAACAAAGTTTATTCAAGATGTTGAACTAGGACATGCAAAAATCAATGTTCCTTCAAGTATCATCAAATTTCGTTTAGATCCAATTATTCAAATAGCTTTAACAATTGTGTTAATCAATTGCTTTGATATTAATGACGTATTAAGGTCACATGCTTTTTAGATATGTAAACAATTGCTTTTTAGTAAAGTAACACTTTGGTTAATTGTAAGCAGTAAGCACACATCTCAATGTAGATGTAAGGCTATGGATTTGGTAGGGTTTGGAAACTAATCCATCTAAGTGGAACATAGTTTACTGTCTACCTATATATATATTATATAATATATACACACATTTGCCGCCTTAAGCCACGTCTTGAAAAACGCCGTGGCTCCGCCAAGGCTCCTAAGGCTTGAGGCTTGACCTCGCCGCCACGCCACGTCTTACGCCATTTAGAACCTTCATTTAACCGCAATTGATTTGCATGAGATTCTCCATATCTCTCCATCTTTGACCAAGTCTTCATTTGTGTAAGAAGGATTTGATTCAACCACTTTTGATAAGAATGAGATCTCTCCATATCTCTCCATCTTTGACCAAGTCCAAATTGCAAATGAATTGCAATTTCTCCATCACTTTGACTTAGTCCATCTTTGAGTATTTGCAAGCTTGCCATTCCTCAAAACACTTGGCATATACATTAAATCGTTCACACACGTTTGTTATCATCAAACACGAAGTCATCGATCGTTGTATCCAACTACACGTTGTCTCTAACAATCTCCCCCCTTTGATGATGACAAACCAATATAAGATTTGAGCAATAATGATTCAAATAATATCATCGTGACATGTGTGTGCGAAGTGTGATGATGGAGGATGTATGTAGGGGTGGCAATTTGCACCCGACCCGACCCGAACCGAACCCGTCCTCTTGGGTTGGGTATGGGTAGGGGCCAATCCGGGTCGGGTACAGGTTTGACCCGTCAACCTGGATGACCCGAATTCTACCCGTTTATATGTTATAATATATTATTAATATTATGCATACATATATCAGTTGTGCAATTGGGAAAGTTGGTTAAAGCTTCTGCTAGTTTGGGGAGAGGTCGCGGGTTCAAGCCTTGCTTAGATGAAGTGCATTTTAGAGCTTTTTGTTTCAAATTTAAATAATAGGATGTATTGAACACATATAAATGTTTGAATATAAACAATTATCAAGTAGCTTTGTAGCCTAGTGGTAATTTCCCAAGTGCAGATGCCCAAGGTCACGGGTTTCGAGGCTCATTGTTGCCCCAATTTCCTTTGAATTAATGAAGAAGTTTTTACTTCCAACCCGAACCCGCCACCCGAACCCGACCCGAACCCGACCCGCAAACCAAATCGGGTGGGTTTGGGTCAAACCGGTTTACACCAGGTCGGGTTCGGATGTTTGGATCGTTACCCGGATATAATCCGAGTCGGGTTCAGGTATGCCCTTATTCGGGTCGGGTCAAACCTGACCCAACCCGAACCCGACCCGACCCGACCCGTTTGCCACCCTTAGATGTATGCAACAAGTATAACAATGATGTTCAAACATACAAGCATGCAACACAATGATGTTCAAACATAAAAGCATGCTCCTCCTTTATTCATGCTCCCCCTTGAACATATATTTTCATTAAGCGCATGCATTCATTCATTATTACCTTTTCATTAAGCACATGCATTCATTCATTATTCATTAATGCTCCCCCTTAAACCAATATTCATATATTCAACATATAAGCATGTATCCATATTTTCATAAGCATTAATGCACAACCAATATTCATATATTCAACATATAAGCATGTACCCATATATTCATAAGCATTAATGCACAAATCTTCTCAATTATTTCTCCCCCTTTTGTTATCATCAAAAGGGTACTTATGAAGTCAATTTCATACCACATGCAAATTAATGAGTATTATAGATTACAACAAGCACTTGCATGTAGACATTCGTAGAATAAGCATTTCAAATTCAATGAAAATTATAACATAGACTCTACACCATCGTGTAAGTGTAATGATTAAACAATGAAGTACAAAGGGAGAAACTTTTAAGAAATTCAACCAAAACCAATCCACATTTTCCATGTAACATGGTATCACCGAGGATTGATTTTCTCCATCTCATTAAAAATGAGTTCAAGATACCACACCTAAAACATAGCATATGCGGACTCTTAGATGTGGGGTGTCATTGCTTGACGAGTATAACACCAACGCTAAAGATTACCCGTAAAACATATGTTGGATACCCGTGGGTAATGTCATTGCCATAGATCGTATCCATTTTTCATATGGAGCTCTTTTCTTTCTTTTTCATTTATGCATATATTTTTTTCATTTCAATTCTTTTGAGCTCAATTTTTTTATCCAAGGCAAGACACGTCATATCCCTTAGATTTTCAGTTATTTTTCATCCTACATTCACTTTTCAATATTTCATAAAAGATATCTCCAAATGTACAACAAAATTTAGTGCTCGTGGAAGTGAGAGTGTAGATGAAGAAATCATATTATTCAAGTCATTGAACATGTCATGCCTACCTAGAAAATCAAACATGCACATGCGGACATAACAATAATACATCAATTTCTACATGGATATGATTATCATTAATTAATACCACTTAAATGATTCAAAAGAAAGATATACATTAAGCACCATTTTTTGCCTTTCGTCTTTTTCATTTTTTTATTTTTCTTTATAAAGAACTAAACAAGCTAGAAAGCAAACAAACTAGCACACGAATAAGAACAAATCAGGCACACACAAAAATGCTATGAAGGTATTCATTAAGTTCAAGGAAGAAAAACATACCTTCACGTTGTCGTTTGGCTAATGAACCAAAAAAATGCGACGTCCAATTCATAATTCATCGCCCCCTCCGTCTTACCTATACAGAAGATGTTATGTGTGACCTTGGAATCCAACAAGGACCACTCATGTTAGTCATCAAATTTTTAGGAGCTCATATTTGCTTTAAACTTTATGTTTGTGTTTCTAAATTTGTAATAATGAGAAGTATGACCAACCCTACCATATGTAAAGCACTTTGCATGAAAGTTTCTAACTTTTGTAGGCTCATTGTGAATTCTCTTATACTTAGACTTTTCAGCATGTTTCAAATTATATCCAAGTCCACGTCTATTATTTCCATATAATTGATTTCCAAGAATAATATCCAAGGATTGTTTTCCAGTAGTGAATTTCTTTATGGACAATTCTAGATTCGTGACTTTGGATTTCAAGAAAGAATTTTCATTCACAAGCAAAGTGCATTTACTAATAAAAGCTTTCTTATTGTCATCTTCATTCTTTTTCATGTTTTCAGCCTTCTTTTCAAAATCAGTTATTTTTTCTTTAAGCTCATATTTTAGCATGCACATCTTCTCAATAAGCTCTTTGTTTTCATCTTTTAACATGCACATCTTTTCATTAGGCTCTCTAATTTCATTTTCTACTTTATTAATGCTTTCTTTATGCATGCTAATATCTTTTAACAAAGTAGGTCAAGCAAGACAATCAACTTTTTCATGCAACGTAGATTTTTCCTTTTTCAGCACATTAATGGCAGAATCACATGCAACAATTTTTTCTTTAAGTTCATCAATTTCTAATGACATGTTGTAATTGGCTTGTTGCAGTTCATTGTTAGAATTTCTAAACTTCTCTAGAGTGGATTCACATTTCTCTATGGTTGAATGTAGGCTTTCAATTTCATCTTGCATTTCATTAATAGTACTCAGAAGTTGAACTTTAGTTACCTCATCAAGCTTTTCCATCAAGCAAAGGGAGATATGGGCAGTTTCCTCAGGCTAATCCTCGCTATCATCGTCTCACGTTATCGCTAAGGATTTTCCTTTCTTGATTTCCAATAAACATAATCAACACCATTAAATTTAGGGGGTCGTGATATGGACTGACCTTCAGCAAAAGCAAAATCAACAGAATTCTTGGTCAATCTAGCCTAGATCTTCTAACATACTCTGATACCACTTGTTGGATCTGGATCTAAGCCTAAGGGGTGAATAGGCTAATAAAAATTCTTTGCGAACTCAGGCAACTATTTAGTAATCACATGTAGTTATAATCAAATGCAGGGTAAATAAAAACAATCACAGTGTGCACATGCAAATTTACCCTGGTTCGGTCGCATCCACGACCTATATCTAGCCCCAAAGCAAATACTAGATTATTAATGTTACTGATACAACATGTAGCTAGAGCACCCACTCTACACTTATTTGGCTCTCCGTACCACACTCACCAAGTGCTAAACAATAACAATCCTAGTATAAGATCTCTCTTGAGTAACCCTGACTAGTCAAGTCCCTCTTGTCTAGCACCAACCAGACAAGACCCCAAAAGTGTCACAAATATGGTAAAGTTTTCCCTACAAAGATCGCTACACTACTACACAAATATAATAATAAAGAGTTTAGGAAATCTCAGTTTGTGTAGGCGTAGTCGTCTCTGTCAATCGGCTCAGGTCAGATCAAGTCTGAGAGGATGTAGTCGTCAATCTCTGAAGTTCCTTCTATCTCAGTAACTTGCGGCATTGTGATGTTCCCCCCTCAGATGTTGCACAATGTTGAAGGGATGAATCTTGATGTATTGCGCAATGAAGATAGCCCTCCTTGTTGGCTTGCACGATTTGGATGAGGATGTTTCCTTGTGTAGTTGCGTAATATAGACGCCCTCCTTGGAAACTTGCGGCTCTTGGCAATGGAACTTGCTCTCCCTCCTTGGTAAGTTACGACAATGGACCTCTTGGCAATGTTGCGCAATAGAGGAAGGGGCTATGGCAAGTTGCGGCAATGGTATGAGCCTGGCATTTATAGCTTGCTTGCAGTAATATGAGAAAGGAGCAATGGATTTTGCGTCTATGGATAGGACGGGAGCTTGATGTTTTTGGACTTGAAGCTTAGTGCAATGGAGGAGAGTTTCTTGGCTTAGGGATGCTTGCGATATTGCGGCAAAGGAGCAATGGATTTGAGGCTTTGCGCAAGGGATAGATAAAGATGTGCTTGATGTGTTGCGCAATGTAGAGGGTCTCTCCTTTGTGTTGGCCAAAATTTCTCCTTGTTTGCCCTCTCTCTCTCTCTCTCAAATATCTCTCTTAGAAAGATGGGTTTATTTAGGAGAGGATGTGATTAATTAGAATAAAATAAAATCCCATAATTGAAGGAGATTGGATGGAATCCTAACTTCAATAGGATTTGAATGAATCACCATGGAAGATCTCTTCAATCACCATTGGATATGGAGTTTGAATTTGTATGGCTTTAGGATTAGAATTGGATCTCATTTAATCACAATTGATTTGCATGAGATTCTCCATATCTCTCCATCTTTGACCAAGTCTTCATTTGTGTAGGAAGGATTTGATTCAACCACTTTTGGTAAGAATGAGATCTCTCCATATTTCTCCATCTTTCACCAAGTCCAAATTGCAAATGAATTACAATTTCTCCATCACTTTGACTTAGTCCATCTTTGAGTATTTGCAAGCTTGCCATTCTGAAAACACTTGGCACACACATTAAATCATTCACACACATTTGTTATCATCAAACATGAAGTCATCAATCGTTGTATCCAACTACACGTTATATCCAACAAGTAATACATTTACTGATGGTGCCGTTAGTAAAAGTCGCTTACGATGTTACAACCATCAGGGATAGTATACCTATTACTGATTAATCCCTCGGGCATAACCTATACCATTGCTGATGGAACCGTCAGCAAAAAGAAATACCTTTATTGACGATTCCGTCAACAATAATTAAATTTTTTTAAAAATAAAAATATAACGCGGACATCTCCATCAGAACCAATAATTAAATTTGTAAAAAAATAAACATATAATGCCGACAGCTCCGTCAGCAAAAACAAAGACCTATGCTGACGGATCTATCGGTAATAATGAATTTTTTAAAAAATAAATATACACCGCTGACAAAAACGTCAGTGAAATATTCATTATTACTGACGGAGCCGTCAGTAATAATAATTTTTTTTAAAAAATAAACATTTGCATACTGACGGTACCATCAGTGAACTTGAAATTTTAAAAAATAAAATTTTAATTTAAAATTAAATCTAAAAATTCATTATTTATTTATTTTTAAAAAACTTCTAAACATAAAAGAAACGTCACCGAAAGAATGAGGCTCCAATCTGCCAATTATAATCACTTGAAAATAAATGGCTGCAAGATGGTTGCCTACCCATATGTGTTTGTTTGTAGTTTGTGTGTGTTTGTGTCTGTGTGTGTCTAATGTGTGTGTGTGTGTGTGATGTGTGTGTGTAGTCTGTATGTGTAGTCTATGTGTGTGTAGTCTGTATGTGTAGTCTGTGTTTGTAGTCTGTGTGTGTGTTTGTGTGGGTAGTCTGTGTGTGTCTGTGTCTGTGTTTGTAGTCTATATGTGTAGTTTGTATGTGTGTCTGTGTTTGTAGTCTCTCTCTCCCCCACTCTCTCTGTATTCTGTATGTGTAGTCAGTGTGTGTCATGTCTGTGTTTGTATCTCTCTCTCTCTCTCTGTATGTGTGTGTGTGTGTGTGCGCGCGCGCGCGTGTGTGAGCGCGCGCGCGTAGATAGAGCAAGTGTAGAAAACCTTTCTCTGTAAATTTTAAACTGGGAGGGATACAATAATAGCATAGAATGTGTTGAAAACAAGTATGGCAGAAAATCATGAATGTTAAGATAAAATACAATCAGTAATATGACAATGTGCTTATGTATTCGAGACGATGTTGTGAATTCAAAGAGCAACAAATTGACGGCTTTAGTATTGTCGCTTGAAATATAGTCAGTTCTAAGTGGACATGTACATTATCTAATATGTGCATCTCAAATAAAGATTAAAAAAGATCCAAATACTGAAAAGGCTACATTGCTAATATGTGTGGGTAGTTTGTATGTCCTCTGTGTATATAGTCTATGTTTGCAGGCCATCTAACCTCACTACGCCATGTTTGTCAAAAATAAGATGTAAACTGTTTTGGTAGATCATCATCATCGCCTCTAGAGAGAGAGAGAGAGAGAGAGAGAGAGAGAGAGAGAAAACAGAAACACAATTTTTAATAAAAAGACACGTCTATGGATGAGAGACTGGAACACACACAGACCACAGAGAGAGAGAGAAAAGATACTACAAACACAGAGTACACATACAAACTACACACACACACACACACAACACAAAAAGCTACCCATATCCACACACACACACACACACACACAGCACATATAGACTATCCACATCCACACACACACACACACACACTACACAAAAGGCTACCCATATCCACACACACAGCACATATAGACTATCCACATCCACACACACACACACACACACACACACACACACACACACACAGAGAGAGAGAGAGAGAGAGAGAGAGAGAGAGAGAGAGAGAGAGAGAGAGAGAGAGAGAGAGAGAGAGAGAGAGAGAGAGAGAGAGACTACACATATAGCACACACACACACACACACACACACTAGACTACACACAGACACAGAAACACACAAACTACACAGACACAGACACACATTGAATACATATACATACTACCCCCAAACATACAAAGACAAAGACACACACAAACTACATACATACAGGCACAAATGCAATCACACACACTGATTACACATACAAACTACACACACACACACACACACACACACACACACACACACACACACACACACACATCCGACTACACACAGACACAGACACGCATAAACTACATACACAACACATATACACATATATTGCACATACAGACTACCCACACACAGACTACAAACATAGACTGTTGGATACAGCGTATAGTTGGATACAACGATCGATGATCTCGTGTTTGATGATAACAAATGTGTGTGAACGATTTAATGTGTGTGCTAAGTATTTTCAGGAATATCACTCTCGTGAATACTCAAAGAGAGACTAGCCAAAAGTGATGGAGAATGTGCCATGCATTAGCCAAGTGGACTAAGTCAAAGATGTGGAATATGGCTACAAAAATTGGACTAAGTCAAAGATGAGAAGATAAGGAGCAAATCAATTCAAATCCATATTTGAATTGATTAAAATCAATTGGTGCAACATTCAAATCCTAATGCCATGCAAATTGAAGACTTGGTCAAAGATGGAGAGATATGGAGAATCCATGTAAATCAAAGGTGAATAAATGAGATCAAATTCAAATCATATAACTACTCAAATTCAATTCCATAGCCATCCATATTCAAACTCCATATACAAAGAGATTCATTGAAATCCTAATCAAATTAGGACTCCTTCCCATCTCCATCAATTATAGGATTCTAATTGATTCTATCATATCATATCCTCTCATATATAAACACATATTCAAAGAGAGGGATTTTTGAGAGAGAGGAAAAAACAAGAGAGCCAAAGGGAGGCCGGCCAAACCAAGCTTCATTGCACATTGCGTAACCTTCCCTTTCCAAGCCTTTCACATATTGCGCAACAAGCTAAACATCCTCCCCATTGCAAGCCTCTCCAAGATCATTGTCATCTTCATTGCAACCCTAGCCAGGGCCTCAAGATATCCTCCTAACCCTAGCATATCCTTGGCCGCAACATTCATAAGAACTCTCCAGTGACAAAGCTCCACGATCCCTTGCCAAAGCTCCTTGAGCAATCACCTTCAAACCAAGGCCATAGCACCCCTCCTCTCCTTGGGCAACTTGCCATACTTCTCCAAGCCAATCCTCAAGGCTGCAATTTATCCCTCCATCCATTGCATTGGCCGCAAGTCATACAAGAGGAGAGCGTCATCCATTGAGCAACATAAGAGGGATAGCCTTCATACTTGTGCAACATATCCAAGATAGTCTTCAATCCATCTTTGCGCAACTATAAAAGAGAAGGAGCACCAAGGCCGCAACTTCAAGGAGCCAAGACACCTAGGCCGCAAGTTTTAGAGGCGAGGATGTGACATTGGCGACTACATCCTGTCAGATACGATCTGACCTGAGCTGATTAATAGAGACGACTGCCGCTACACAAACTAACATTCTCTAAACTCTTTATTATTATATTTGTGTAGTTGTAAATATCTCTATAGGGGAAGCTTTAACATTGATACATATTTTGGGGTCTTGTCTAGTGGGTGCTAGACAAGAGGGACTTGGCTAGTTGGGACTAGTCAAAAGAAAGCTTATACTAGGATTAATTTTATTGAACACAATGAGTGGGGTACTACGAGCCTGGTGAGTGTAGAGACGTTGGTGCTCAAGCTATTAGAGTTGTACATGTTACATTATTAATCTAGTATCTGCTTTGGGGGCAGGATGTAGGTCGTGGTGATGACCGAACCAGTGTAAATCTGCTGTGCATATGTAATTGCTTTTTATTTACTCTGAATCTATTATAACTGCGTGTGATTGCTCGTGTGTTGCACGAGAATTTTTAATAGCCTATTCACCCCCCTCTAGGCTTAGATCCAGATCCAACTAGACTACCCACACACACGCACACACTGACTACACATACATACTACCCACACCCACTCACCCACATAGACTATACATACATACTACATAAACGCAACACACACACGCACACACACACAGACACCCACAAACTACACACACAAACACAGACACACATACTAACTACACATATAGACTACACACAGACTATACACACAGACTACACATACAGGCTACCTACACACCCACACCCACAGACTATAGATACAGATTACCCACACCCACCTACCCATACACAGACTACACATACACAACTGATGTGTCATTATATTCCACATTATATCTAACTATTTACACATCATAATGATTGCTCAAATCCCAATTCTATACGCTTTTATGCTCATAATTGGAACTATTTTATTTTAAGAGCGTTTGTTTGTATTTTAGAGAATATCGAGCGATTCAGAGTATACTGTAGGAGAGAGTACAGACATCGACACCAGAGCACCAGCGACGCTGCATTTGACGACTCAAAGCCGCTGGGGAGCAAAGGAGGAGCAAGAAAGAAGAAGCAAAGGAGAGAAAGAAAAGAGAGAAGAAGACAAGAATTTCCCAGATCGCTCGGCTAAGCGGGGTCATACGCTCGGCCAAGCTATGACACCAATAGAAGGAGCCAAGCTGCGAGGGGCCGCTCGGCCGAGCGATCCGACTCGCTCGGCCGAGCGTCACCCGACGCTCGACCGAGCTAGTCGTCAGTGAGCTCCTAATTTTTGCCTTGCAACTCTCTAGAAAGTTTGCATCTAATTCACTCGGTCGAGCGGCCAACGCTCGACCGAGCGACATCAATTCCGATCGAGCGACATAGATTCCACGAGGAGGTCGATCGGTCAAGCGGCTACCCTATTCGACCGAGCGGCCGCTTTTTGCGCACCAAGCAGTCGTAGCACAAGGGAGCGCTTGGCCGAGCGCTATGTCGGCATACCACTTTTAGGTCATTTTTAGGGTTTTTGGAGGGAGACTATAAATAAGAGTTGTAGCCACCATTTGGGGAAGGCCAGTTTTTAGCCCCTTTCACTTACTTTCTGTCTTTGGGGACGATTTTCATAGGTTAGGCAATGCCCTAGGTCACCTCTTGGATGTCTCTATACCGAGTCTTCATTAGTTAAGTATATTTTCCCTAGTTATTGTCTTTCTCATATGATTTTGTTGTTGAATCTTTTATTATTCTTCTTATATGTGCTTGTGATGTTCATTTATGTTGTTTCCGTATCATCTCCTATGATTGAGTAGATTTATTACTATGATTAGGGATGAACCATAGGATTCTAGAGCTTAGATGATAGGTTAAACTTAGTTGGGTGAATCTAGGGTTGCCCCGCGGTAGCTTGAACAAAGGATTTTGGGGGATTAGCCCTAGATTGGAGGATCACGAAAGCGCCTCCACATTCTAGGGAGGATCCCCACGAATCCGTTAGGATTTTATGGCCATTTCTAGGGCTCGTGATCACGAGAGTGACTTGAGAGCTAGGGGTGGTCACTAATTCCTGATCCACTAGTCGGTGATTACGAGAGTAGCACGATTGCTAGAACCAACCGCGGTGTAGTATCGGATTCCGTAGACCACACGAGTGAATACGGATTACGTTGCGGGATCAAGTGTCGAGCGTAATGCATGCGTCCCCGTGCGTAGCCAATAGCAAAAGCACGGCTCCACATAGGGAGGCGTTAGACGGGCGTGCCGACGAAAGTAAAATGCTCTTTCCTATCTACAGATGTGACACTTTTACCATCATCCATCACCCAACGAAGGGACCATTAACCTGTTGTCCGAGTCCGAAAGTCCTAGCGGGGATTTCCAATACCCTAGCAATACTTCGCTCAATTGTTTCCCTTTGTTCTTTTTGTTTCCTTTTGTGTCTAGATGTGCCTTGCCCATCGTGATACCCTCGCATTTCACATCCACCACCATCACGACACTCCATAATCCATCTCCACCTGATAAGACATCGAAGCTTAACCCAGCCTAGGATCGATAGGTAGTGTGACAACCGCCTCCCCGTGGATACGATAAACGCTCGCCACTGTTTACATCGTGCGCTTGTGGTATGCCGACATTCGCGCGTCCCAAGGCGCAAGTCCGGGACACAGAACAAGTTTTTGGCACCGTTGTCAGGGAGGCGTTCTACCATATTATCTATTTGTCACGATCAGGTTGTTAGACTTATAATAAAAACAAAAAAATTTAAAAATAATCAAAAAGAGATATTTTTCCCTGCCAACGGCTTTATTATTATTTCTATCTTCTTGTACCACTGATATCTTTTCCAGGTTGTTTGTTTTTGACTATTCAGGTACAATGGAACAATTTTGGGATTATTCAGGCGAAGATTATTCGGCACAGTATGGGGCTCCAATGGAAGAACACAGATATTATCCACATGACCCATACTACCGACCACTACTCGGAGTGCTATGCTTACTGCGAGTCTTGTGACGTGTATGGACACACGCCTTACGAAAGCCGCGTTTGTCTCTTGAGTCCGGACCATCCCATCAATTTGGCACTCGCACAGATGGAGGAAAGCAGGGCGACTCTTCAATTTCAACATGAGGAAACCTGCGCCAAGCTGAAGGAGACCCTTGATCAACTACAACAGGTGGTCGATGATACCAACAAGACTTTTCCATCTCATGAGCCCGATGGAGAGAATGAGGACACATTCTCGGGCATATTGAATAGCATTGTGGACGAAGTTTGGTCCACCGGTCCAATGACGCTAGTTGCATGTGATCCTTTTGAGCATAAATTTCACAATTTTATTACTCATCGCATCTCTTCTGCAGGTATTATTGATGATGGAGTCTATGCTCGAGTTGAGGGGGGACAAGATATATTTTTATACCATAGAAGAGATGCCTGAGCCCATAGTGTCACCTGCACCCATCGTTGAGAGGGCCAACCCAAGCCATCTGGCACCTCGAGTTCCATGACGAAAACAAAGACATAGGCGTAAAAAGGAGAAGATGAAATTTACTTTTCCTTCCATACCTAAGGAGCCCGAGGAGGAGGCCGAAGCAATGCATGCCGAGGAGGTCATGCTAGCAGAGTCAAAGCAGACCGTTGAGGGGGACACTATTTGGGATGAGGATACAAATATTCAAATAGAGCCTGAGTATTGCACACCTTCAGTTGAGCTCCCGCAGCAGCCGCCGCCATGTACTACGGCAGAAGACCGCCCACCAGAGCTTACTGCTCCCACTCAGGGAGATATTTTTACCCATTCCATTTCTAAATCTTGTATTCCAGTTAATATTTATTTTGATTCAGATGTCTTTGACACGTCGTACCTTTTGCAGGACACGTACGATTATGGACCAGAGGTATGCTTAGACGTATCACTGCTTGGGGATGAAGGATCCTGTCAAAACAACGATGTTAGGATCGAATAAAGTAGAGACTTATGTTTGTGTACACGGCAACTTTGCCCTCGGATTCGCCACAACGGTCGATACTTCGTCACGAAGGATCGAAGCAGAGTTTCACCGCCTAAATCTCTATTTAGAAGAGGATTTTAATGGAAGGGAGAAGAAGAACATAAGATGCCTTATGCAAACTTATGGCATGGATGGGATGGTGTAAAAGGCATACCCTTGGGTCCTATTTATAGGCTTTAGGGGTAGTTATTGTAGGAAATAACCAATTATAAGCTTATTAGCCTATATTAGCCCTTTTACTTATCCTCTTCTTCATTCACTTATCGAGTGCCTTTATGCACTTATAAAGTGACTTTTTCCACTTATCGAGTGGCTTTTTCCACTTATCGAGTGGTCCTTTTCACACGAGAAAAGGTTCCCTCCACGCACGCTTTCGTGCACGCGACATCTGAGGTCAGTATACCCTCATACATCCCCTCATGGGTGTATTCATGTCGTCCATATCCAACATCTCCCACTCACACTTGAGGGGATTGTAAGGAAACATCTTTTCCTTTAACTCTTCTGTTTATCATACCGAGAAATAGGCCGTGTGACCGTCATGCGCATAGAGTCCGCTGTTTTGCACTTGTTAGAGATACACAACACCCCTCGAGGTGCAAAGTTGAGTAGATTAACACATGCTTTACCCTAGATTATTTCTTCACATTTCTTATACTTTATATTCAACAATTGAATCCCATCTGGATTACAATTGGCTGGCCAGCTTTGAATCTTTAAAGTCCAAAATGTGAATATGAAATTAATCTTCCTCTTCTTGCGATTCTTTCGATCTTGACTTGACTTGCTTTTCTAACATGCCCCGCCGGACCGAATTGACCATAGTCTATAAGCAACATGCTAAGATAGCAATCACCCAGTCAAATCTAATGGGAACCAATTAGAGTCCATAAGGGTAACGAGTTAAGACCCACGTGGTCTTTGGGTCTCACATAATAGTAAACACAATTAATATTCTAACCCAATGGTCAAAAATGCATACGTAGTATGAATACGTATTACAACATCACTCCTTTCCCAGGGAGCGTATGTCTTAATGATGTTGTAAGGATGATGATCAGACACAATAATGTCTGATTTTGAGTCCCTTTTACTACTCAAATAATATTCTGGACCCACATCCCGCATAAGACAGATAGGATTTAATAATCCTATTAGATCTTTTGTAAGCATCCATATGATGCAGATCTTTCATACGACCATTTTGTTTAAGGCATGACTCTAAATCATCCGTCTGACGATTTTGACTTTAAACAGGTCTTATCTTTATTTTATCCGTCTGATATAATAAAGGCGGTTGCTCATGAGAGAGAGCCAACCTCAATCTGTCCGACATACTAAAAAACCAGCTGAGATTTAAAATGTACACAAACATTTTCAAGAAAGTCATATGCAATGTTGAAAAAGAACTTATTCTTTTATTAAATTTGATCCTTTACAGACATGTGAATTTACATTGGTACAACTCAGCTCTTACGCAATCCTTGAGATGATAAGTGTTTGTAAAACACATCTCTGGGGATCGCCTTCGTAAGCGGATCCGCTATCATCTCATGCGTAGATATGTACCTTATGTCTACCTTCTTGGTCTTGTCATAGTCTTTTGCGAATTTGTTGCAGATATCTATGTGTTTGGTCTTACAATGGAATTTCGGATCTTTGACATAGGCTATAGATGCTTGACTGTCGCTGTGTATAGGTACATCACCTGAGTCACTTGCATCAATTAGCCTGTCTAAGAACTTCCTAAGCCAAACAGCCTCTTGGACTGCCATGCTAAATGTTACAAACTCGGCTTCCATAGTTGAAAGTGCGATGCAGGATTGTTTCTTGCTACTCCAGGATATTGCACCCGATCCGAGTAAAAAAACATATCCTGAGGTCGATCGTCGCTCATCGAGATCACCCGCCCAATCAGCATCAGTGTAGCCTTCGAGCCTCAAGGCATCTCCTTGATAGCATAAAGGATAGTCTGTAGTTCCCTTAAGATACCACAATATCCTCTTAACCGCTTTCCAGTGTACTTGCCCTGGATTGGATTGGTAACGACTTACCATTCCAACGGCAAAACAGATGTCCGGTCTTGTACACATCATAGCATACATAAGACTACCAACTGCACTGGAATATGGAACTTTTTCCATAATTTCCTTTTTCTTTTGGTTCTTTGGACATGATTTCAGACATAAATTGTCACACTTGCTTATAGGAGTATCAATGGACTTGCAGTCCTGCATATTAAAACGTTCTAGAACCTTCTTTATATAAGTCTCCTGTGAAAGAGAAAGAAGTTTCTTCGAACGATTCCTTGAAATCTTAACTCCAAGGATATATGCGGCTTCTCCTATGTCTTTCATCTTCAAAAACCGATGAAAGCCAAGCCTTGATATCCATCACAAAGCCCTTGTCATTTCTGGCTATTAAAATGTCATCTACATGTAGAGACATAATGACGTACTTGCTCTTAATCCTCTTGATATATACGCAGTTGTCTTCATCAAGCATGGAAAAACCATTTGATAAGACAACTTCTTGAAATCGTATATACCATTGCCTTGAGGATTGTTTAAGACCATATATGGACTTACGAAGTTTACAAACCTTATGTTCGTTTCCTTCTTTTACAAACCCTGTTGGTTGTTTCATATAGATTTCCTCGTCCAATTCTCCATTGAGAAAGGCAGTCTTTACATCCATCTGATGTAATTCGAGGTCTAAGCAAGCTACCATAGCCAGAATCAGGCGAATCGAGGTAAAACGAACAACAGGGGAGAAGGTCTCTTCGTAGTCTATCCCTTCCTGCTGCGTAAAACCTTTCGCGACAAGGCGAGCTTTATATCTGTCTATAGAGCCATCAGCCTTATGCTTGATCTTGAGAACCCATTTGTTCCCAATAGCTCTACGTCCTCTGGGTAAGTCAACTAAGTCCCAGACTTGGTTAACTTTCATGGATTCCAACTCTTCCTTCATCGCTTCCATCCATTTGTCTTTCGCAGGGCATGACACGGCCTGTTTGAAAGTAGCAGGCTCGTCATCATCTTGTAGTAAAGTCATAAAGGTTTGCGGAAATTCATCCTCAAATCTTAGAGGAGCCAACCTTGTACGACTACTACGTCGTATTTGAGATTCTTCAAGTCCTTGTTGACTCGAATTTAGATCAATTCTAATATCACTTCCACTTGGAATGTTGTTAGAAATGCTCCCAATTGGATCATTATTCCCGTATAGAATAGGATTTGCGTCATTCGTATTATCCATTGGTGAAGTTTGAAACGTATTTTCGTCTTCACCAAGAATTCTCCCACTCGAATGAGGTAATCCTTCTTGATCATTAATCTCAAATAGAGATAAGTCCTAACTTATCTCACCCTGTCTTGGAAACTCGTTTTCCAAGAAAGTGACATCCCTCGACTCAAATTCAATTAGACCCCCATTGTCTTCCTGACCAATGAAAACATAACCTTTGGAGTTTTCTGCGTATCGTATAAAGATACATTTCCTTCCCCGTGGCCCAAGTTTGCCATACTTATGGGAGGAAATATGTGCGTAGGATGCACATCCCCAAGGTTTTAAAATATTTAAGTCAGGAGACCTTTGGTTCCACAACTCATAAGGAGTGGTGCTAACTGATTTCGAGGGTACGCGGTTCAAGATGAAAGTGGCCGTCAATAATGCATCACCCCAAAAGGTGATTGGCAAGTTATCTTGCGCCATCATTGAACGGACCATTTCAATTAGAGTCCTATTCCTCCTTTCAACAACACCATTTTGTTGAGGAGTATAAGGCATAGTTACCTGATGTACTATGCCCTTTTCATCACAAAGTTCCTTAAAACTTGTTGATTGATATTCACTGCCCCTATCGGTTCGCAAGACCTTAATCTTGCGATCTAATTGATTCTCCACTAAACTCATATAGTTTTTAAAGCAGGTTAATGCTTCACTTTTGTGGGATATCAAATAGATATGTCCGAATCGGGTGAAATCATCAATAAAAGTGATGAAATAGGACTTCCCGCGTCTTTTCTTGACATTCATCGGACCACATATGTCCGAATGGATGAGCTGTAATGGAACCTCGGCCCTTGTGCCGGTTCCAAACGGCTTGCGACAAGATTTCCCCACAAGGCAATGTTCGCAAGTCGACATTTCGACCTTTGAAACATTGGATAGAAGGCCACTTTTGGCAAGTCTATCCATTCGTGTTGGTCCAATATGACCAAGCCTTGCGTGCCAACAAATTATATCAGACTCATAAGTCGAAGAATTTGTAACAAGGAAATTTTCATTAAAAAATGAAGAGTCATACATTGTATTTAATACAATAAATCCTTTGAATACATACCCAGTGCCAATTAAGGAATTATTACAAAACAAGTCTACTTTACAATCATGAAAAAACCAGCTATACCCAAGACCCATTAACACGACCACAGATATTATATTCCTTCGAATATCTGGAGCGAAGAGAACATCATGAAGTAGGAGAGTGCGGCCGTTGTCCAAGACTAGCTTGCAAGTCCCAACGCCTTTCACTTCAACACGTGTGTTGTTTCCTACATAGATCCACTTCGTTCCTTGGGGTATCCGGTGATACTCCACGAAGGACCGTCTGTCCCTTGCTATGTGGTCGGTGGCACCTGAATCAATTATCCAAAATGGATTAGATTCCACAAGAAATATTGAACTAGAAACACATATGTAACTAGTATTACAAGTTACCTTGTCACCTCCATCCGTACAAGAATGGGCATAGTGATCTAACTTGTTGCACTTGAAGCACTTGATCCTCTTCAAGTCTTTCTTCTTGTGCCATTTCTTGTGCCCACCCTTATGTTTGGGTTTCTTGGTAGACTCAGGTTGCTTATTACGTTCATTAGAAGACTTCGAACGATCTTTACGTTTCTTTCCCCCGTGCGAGGAACTAGCAACCATGTGCACTTCTGCACTTGGCTTGGCAGCCGCAAGCCGCTCTTCCTCTAATTCGAGGTGCTTGGAAACATCGCTGAAGGTCTTGATGCTCTCATTATGAGTGAGATGCATCTTCATTTGGTCCCACCCATTTGGTAGGGAACATATGACTGCTTGGATTTGTTGCTCATCTGTGAGCACATGTCCTGCATCCTTTAACTCTGAGATTAGATTCGCCATATGTCACAGATGTTTCCCCATGGAATGATCTGGACGTTTCTTGTATGAATCAAATCTTATAGTTAAAGAACGAAGTTTAGACACCGATGTGCCACCAAACTTCTCCTCAAGCTTGGACCATATGTCCATGGCTAAGTCATGCTCTCGGAAGATGCGCATTATGTCATCGGCCATACTGCTCAATAACGTAATGCGAGCTATCTTGTTCTTCCGAGACCAAGCATCAAAAGCTTCCTTGTCTCGTCTGTGTTGGGCCGTAGTGCCCAACTCGGGTTCAATCATTACGTTCTTTAGAGTTTCGAGCACTTCTTGCTCCTCTAGAACGTATTGTATCTTGATGGACCATAGTTTGTAATTATCGCCGTTGAGTTTTTCACCTCTGTTTAACTCAGCGACGATATTCTTTGAAGCGGAAGACATTTTACTTTTAAAATGCTGCAAAAGACACAAAACCGAAGGTTCGATCAAAAATCATTGCATAAAATTCTTATACACATAGTCATCATGCATTTTCATGATTCATTAGTCTCGGCCAGCGGACCGACCAGGGAAATGGCTAGGTCATGGTTCACTACCCCCAGACTGAGCTGAGGTGTCCCACAAACTAGTCCAAAAGACCACTGGTCGAATCATGATCCATTGAGATACTGAATCAATCGAATGTGAAATTTCAGACTAGTTTAATATCACTCCCACTTGGAAAAAATCCCACTTGGAATGATATTATTATATTTGATAAGTTACTTTCGAAAATTTTTGAAGGTGTTGCTCTAGAATCGGAAAGGTCTCTACGATTCCAATCACAATCTAGAACAACTTTCAATATTTCCCCCTCACTTATCAAACGATAGTACTCTTATAGTACTTCGCAGCGGAAACGCGTTTTTGAAAACGTATTTTTCAAAAAATATTTTTTAAACGTATTTTGCAGTATTTTGAAAACGTATTTTTCAAATGCAAAAAGCGATATTTCAACTTAGTACCCTTATGATACTAGCGAAATATACGGTAATACCTGACCATTGCCGGGATGAGCCGTAGCCGTGCCAAGGCCGGATCCCCCCTTGGGGATTTTTCTGCAAGCCGTTGTCGCCGGCTCCCATATGGATCCAGGCGCTTCCCCCCTTATAGGAGAATTTTTGCCGCAGATGACTGTCGTCAGCCCCGTATGGGCTAGCCATGCATGTCACACTCATGCAAGCCCCCCCCACCAAATACAGGTTCAACCGGGGCTCGAAACTGGGCTCGACCGGGGCTCGGTACTGGCCGTGGCCGGTGCCGGCAGTGGTCGGGCTGGCCTTGGCCTGGCCCTGGCCACTGCCAAGGCCAGCTGGCCTGGCCCTGGCCACTGCCAGGGCCGGCCGTGGCCCTGGCAGAGGCCAGGGCCGGCCAGGGCGCCAGCCCAGGCCTCTGCCAGGGCCGGCCAGGCCCCTGGCCTGGCCCTGGCTCCCGGCCAGGTCTGGCCGAGGCCGGCTAGAGGCTCTGGCCTCGGCCAGAGGCCGGCCAGGGCCCCCTGGCTCTGGCCAGGCCTCGGCCAGAGGCCGGCTCTGGCCTGGCCGAGGCCGGCCAGGGCCCCCTGGCCCTGGCCTGGCCTCGGCCGGCCAGGGCCCCCTGGCCCTGGCCTGGCCTCGGCCAGAGGCCGGCCAAAGCCAGCCATGGCCCTTTTTGGCCATGGCCGGCCATGGCCCATATGGCCATGGCCGGCCACCCCCTTGTATGGGGTTGGCCGCTCACCCCCGCCGGAGGGGTGGCCGTGGTGGTTATTGGCCATAGCCAACCCCCTCCGCATTGGGAGGGGGTGCATTGCCTTCATAGCCCATTTGGCCATGGTGATCATGCACCAAATTTCATCTTCTCCGATGAGTATAACCACCACCTTCTTCTCCGATGAGACACCCGTTCGTCGAGAAAGTAGTTATTCTCTAATGGCCGTGTGCCAAAATGAAAAATAACATGCTTTAAAATTCGTAAACTACGCGCTCAACATGAAGAGAGCGCCCATTCCCATTTGAATGGAGACTCAGCATCCATGAAAAAAGCGAGTTTGGCGATATGAACGGTCGGTTCTTCCCGTCACGGAGAGTTCCTGCCATATCTGTAATGACAGAAGACCCTAACGTGAAAAGAACAACCGCTGCGTTTTCTCCGTCACGAAGCGTTCCTACCATATCCATAATGGTAGGATACCCATTCGTGAAAAAGACAACGCCTCGTTCATCGGTTTGACGGGGCGACGGTTTGACTGGGGCGAACCCGTATGGCACTGATACCAATGAAGGATCCTGTCAAAACAACGATGTTAGGATCGAATAAAGTAGAGACTTACGTTTGCGTACGCGGCACCGTAATCTCTGAACTTTGCCCTCGGATTCGCCACAACGGTCGATACTTCGTCACGGAGGATCGAAGCAGAGTTTCACCGCCTAAATCTCTATTTAGAAGATGATTTTAATGGAAGGGAGAAGAAGAACATAAGATGCCTTATGCAAACTTATGACATGGATGGGATGGTGTAAAAGGCATACCCTTGGGTCCTATTTATAGGCTT
>CM061138.1:162835835-163035944 GCA_030789695.1 Scilla litardierei
GCACGCGTCCTTGGGCATGTCCATTATGACGAAGTCATACGGGACCAATATATTTCCTATTCGCACCGACACATCCTCAATTACTCCAAGAGGGTACCTAATTGAACTGTCTGTCAACTGGAGCATCATATTGGTTAGTTGCAGTTCTCGCAACTTCAGCTTCTCACATATCCCGAGGGGCATCAAACTGACGCTCGTTCCCAAGTCGCAGAGTGCGCTCTTGATCTCGAGATATCCAATCGTGCACGGAATGGAGAAACTACCCGGGTCCTATAGCTTCTCTACCACCTTCCTCTGAATAATGGCGATGCACTCTGCAGAGAGTACAACTTTCTCCCGCCTACCGCCATTCATAAGTATTTCCTTCAAAAACTTGGCGTAGGTGGGGATCTCTGATATTGCATCGAGGAAGGGAAATAAAATATGCAGCTGCTTGAGGAGCTAGAAAAATTTTTTGTACTTCTCGTCTAACTTGGTATTTTCCAACCTTGACGGGAAAGGAACTCTTGGCACATATGTCTTGGGAGGCTCTTCAGATGGCTTCCCTTGCTCCTTCTCAGTTGATTTCTCCCTTGACTGTTCAGATGATGGAGGTTTTACCTCGCACTCGACTTCCTTCTCCAATCCAGACCCAAGCTCTACATGAGCTTCTTCTTCAACTCCAGCTTTCTTTTCCACAACAGGCATGGTGGGGCCCTCAAATTGCTTCCCTCTTCTCAATGTAATCGCATTCATGTGCCCTCAGGGGTTCTCTTCAGTTTGCCCCGGCAATTTCCCTTGAGTCTTCGATAATTGGGAAAGCTGTTGCGCCATCTGTGCCATTGTAGTCTCCATAGACTTCTGCCCCTACGCCAGTGTTGCGTCGTAGATGCAAGTTGCTGTGTCGTCGTTATGAGCTACTGAATTGAGTTCTGAAAGTAGTCGTTCCTCTGCCCTTGAGTCCAAATGTGACTCTCAATCAGCATCTCCAAGCTGGACTTCTGAGTAGGGGGGCATATCGTAGGAGGACTCTGGTTGAAGTTTTGGAATTGCGCTTGAGGAGGTGAACCCTGAAAATCCTGGGGTTGATGAGGTTATGGTGGTGGAGCATGTAAACCCGTGGTCCGGTAGGAGAAATTAGGGCGATTCTTCCACCCATGATTGAATATGGAGGAGTATGGGTTGTTCGGTGGCCTCAGGTTGTTCCCATATAAAGCGTTGGCTTGCTCGATGCTCATGCCCGGAGGTGCTACCAAAGATGTGGAACATTCATTGCCTTGGTGTCGCTGCACACCAAATGCCTCACAAAGCGCCGCAGTGCGCAGGTTAGTAGCACCGAGCCTAAATAAAGAAAGTTGCTTGGAAAGAGTATCAAATTTATCCGAGAGTAGGGATACCTCATCAACGTCATACTGACCTTACCTTCTAGAGGTTCTCCTCTCGTTGCTCCATGAGTTGTTGTTGGCAGCCATGTCCTCCAACAACTGCTTTGCTTCATCTGGAGTCTTATTCATGATCGCGCCATTAGCGGTCGAATCAATCGACATCTTACTTCCTAGGTCAATCCGTTATAGAACGCTTGGATGAGTAGCCAATCAGGCACACCATGGTGTGGACAATTGTGTTGTAGGTCCTTGAATCGCTCCCAAGCCTCGTATAGGGATTCCCTGTACAGCTGATTGAAATTGGTGATCTCATTGCACATCTTCGCGGTTTTTCCTGGAGGAAAATATTTAGTTAGAAACACAATAGATAGACTATCCCAAGTTGTGAAGGTGTTAGGACTATGGCTTCTAAGACAATCCTTTGCCTTGTCTTTAAGAGAAAATGGAAATAGTCTTAGACTAATGGCGTCGCTCGTGACGACATTCATCTTCAAAGTATCCATCTTCTCCAAGAAATTGTTGAGATGGTCGTTCGGGTTTTCCATAGGAGATCCTTGACCACCCGTCCATTTGGCATGCAAATTGGGATGGGGATACTAGGATCAGAATTTGTAAACCGCAAGCACACTGTGTCGAAGTGTGGCTTGTGGATCGATCACGGGAAGGCGTGTATTGTGCTCGTAAACATTCGGGAACCGGATCACCCGGTGGATGAGATAGCCTATTCTCTGGTTGGTTGTCACGATAGTAAACTAATGGAAAAGATGTAAGAGGTAAAAAGGTAACCTAGGATTTTGGCTTCCGCCCTATCATGAGTTCTCACTATTCATGGTATGAAATGCAATAAAACAGGTTATAGCCATTAGAATGGAAATCATGCGATAGATTACCCTAGCAAATAGTATAAATGCAATATCAAAATATAGGAACGATCAAAGAACTTACAAATAGATTTAAATTCAGAGCAGCCAAAAATCCCTAAAACCCGCTTAAAATGGGGATTCCGTTTCTGGGAAAACGTAGCCCTATTTATACAATTTGGCAAGATGCCAGGGAATATTCCCACAAAAAGACAAAAATAGACATTCATCCGATCGGATGAGACTTACCCCATCGGGTGAAACGACGGAAAATTTGGTCTCCAGCTTCTGATAAATCTCACCCGATCACTGAACCGATCGGGTGAGGTCTCGACTTCTTGAGCATGGGAAGCAGTAGCTACAGGTGACCCGATCGGTTGACAAGTCAACTGACTGGGTGAACTTTGACTCTCAAAACAGCGTTCTGTGTCACATCCACCCGATCACTGAACCGATCGGGTGAACTTTGACTCTCAAAACAGCGTTCTGTGTCACATCCACCCGATCACTGAACCGATCGGGTGGATCTGCCTCTTTCTCGGGACTGATACAGCCGCATGAACCGATCGGGTGGCTGTTCTATCCGATCGGTTGAGAGCTGATATATGGTTTTCCTTGACAAATGGCTCTCGGGGTCTAGTGCGACACCTTCCGTTGCTCCGGGGACTCATGATGTTGGCCTTGTATGTCCCATGCGCTAGCAATATCTTGCAAAAGCACACAAACACAACGAAAGTAAAACGGAACTAAAAACACAAAGGAACAAATTTGAAATAATGAAAAACGACGGGAAATTACGGAGAAGACGATCGTGAATATATAAAATATAAACGCATGTCAAAATCCCCCAAGCTGAACCCTTCCTCGTCCTCGAGGAAGACGAGTGACAATAGAAGCTCAGAGGGGAAAATAGAAAGAAAGAAACAGAAAAAGAAAAGGAAATCCTAGATTACCTGTCAGAGCCAACGAAAACAAACACGACACACTAAGCAAGCACACTAGAAGCATAGCACTAAGCCCAGGAATAATAGTCCCTACTAGTGTCCTGGGTCCACGCGGTGAAGCGCGAGTGAGTGTGGTTGTGAGCTAGCCAACTGTGTAACTATCTAAATCGTGCAATCAAGCTCCATATACACATATCCATGGAATGACCCAAATATCGAATCAATTCGAGTTAGCGGTGAATAATAGTTCAAGCATGCATGAGAATAGAGTAAGAATAGAAACATGTCATATGTCAGGGACTCTACTGCTAGAAACTAGGAAATCACCGCACGATTGCCAAGATGATTGCTAGAAAGCTCCTATGCCAAGTGTGTTCGAAAACGAAAGGGGTTGAATAGGTTTGGAGGAGAGACTAGGTACAAATTATCGCCTTCCCTTTATTCACGACGTTAGGAGTAATATTCACAACAGAAAAAAATTTGGGGTTTTGGATATTTGTACACTTTTTTGGATTTTAGCTATACATATTCTTTCTTTTCTCCTCTCTCTTTTTTTCTTCTCTTTTTTTCCTTTTTTAGAAGAAGGAGAATGCGTATTCTCCAAAAACGAGAGAACGATGCGCTAGCATGTGGAAAAATTGTGTACTCTCCCAAGTGGGAGTTAAGTACACGACGAGGGGATTTGCACCAAGTAAAACAAAAAAGAATTCGAATTCTAAACACTTGGCAAAAGGAGATATTTCGCGGATCAGAGCGTAAGCAACCTGGGTTATCCTAGTCCTATTGGTAGAGTCCCGACACATGCGATTTGAAGCGTAAATATATAAATGATTCATGCATAATGAAGCAGAAAGTAGAGGCAATATACCGCATATTCAAAATTGAAGCATGATAGTCTTGGGGTTATCCAAGGATAGGCATATAAAACAAAATCACGACCTAAAAGCACGCCAACTAGCTAGTCACAACACACAACTCAACACAAAAAGCAAAGTGAACTCATGGAGCATAAAGTGCAATAGAACTCGGCTTACTAGGGTTAGTGAGGATAGTTATCTCTGCTTAGCTAAGTGTGCATGTAGTTTAGTGGCAGTTTCATGATGCGGGGTCATCTCTAGGAGAGGGAGAATAAAAGGATGGAAAGAAAAAGAAAACACGACGAAAATGACTCAAAACGGTGAAAAGGACACGACTGACGCACATAGTGCGACTCCCCCAAGCTGAACGTTGCATTGCCCTCAATGCAATAGGATTAAATGCGGGAGGGCAACGAAAGATGGGAGGTAAGTATGCACACAACACCGACATAGAAACTGAAAACAAGAAAAACACAGAAAAATGGGACGTAGAAAAATAAATAAAATAAAGACCGAAACCAACTAGACAAAAGACATACACATAAACACTCAAAACAAGCACACAACAAACAAATGACACGACCACAAACATGGGAAAATCAGTCCGAGCCGCTATTAGAGGCATTGTAGAGAGATGGTGAAGTAGGAGGTGAATAGTGGACGATGGAGAAGGTGTGTCAACCGGAGAAGAAAGGGCAACAGGCTGGATCACAGGTGGATTGAGATTGATCGGTGGATCGTGGTGGATTGGGATGGTACCAGGTGAACCAGCATTTGGGTTCCAATCTGGAGGATCCAAGGGTAGAAGATTTACTAGAGTAGTATACCATGGATCGGGATAGAATTCCCACGGTAAATGGGAAGTGCGAATGGGAAAACGCTCAAGAGATGATGGTGGGAGGACGGCAAAAGGAATATTGCCAGGCCCATAAAGATAAACTGCACGTTCGCGACCAAAATGAGTTAGAATCCCAATATCGATCAAGTAGTCACGATCAATGCGGGTCCGACCCGGTAAAATTTAGAGGTCAGATGGTAGCCTCAAAACATGACTGACAATTAGAGTGATAATCCCACCACAACAAATAGATCATGAGGTTGCACGGCTAACAGATAAAAGCTCATGGATGATCTAATGGGCGGTGTTGATGGGTAACGGGTCATGTCCACGGATCCTGTCGTGGGACATGGCATATAGAAAGAAAAGCTCGTCCCTAGACACCGAAGTATCCACGCGGGAAAAATGGTGTTGGAAAAGAGACAGTGCGCGTAGCGGTAACACGGGTGTATAATGTAGGAGGCAAGCGCCTCCATTGGAAACGTGGAAAAGCTGGTGATTCGTTGCCAAATGCCATCGTCCCGGAAGTAGGAATAGATATCCGACCGATCATGAGTGGAACATTGAACGTAATGATCGGGGTGAGGGAAATTCAGCGAATTATTTAGCTCGGTAAAAGTCATGGTAAAGTCGACATTAAAAGCGCGAACAGCGAATCCCCAATCGTACACTTCGAGAGAAGAAAGAAACTCGAGGGTGAGTTTTCGATGGGTGGTCATAAGCACGAAGTAGGAAATCGCACCCAATGCAGTCGAAAAGTTTGCTGACGCCCCTCAAAAGTCCTAAAGATTCGAGCATGGGGCGATCAGTGAAAAGGGCAGGTCGCATGGGGCAAGGAAGAAGGGCGTGCAGACGTGCAGATTGTTCCTCAAATGAAGGATTAATGCCAAGGAATGATGGGGAAAAGGACCAGGTAGGTAGTGTCTGTGTGACGATGATGTGGGTTCTTTTCCCTTCCTAGACATGGTAATGAAGTAGGAGAAGAACAATAACATGGTGGATGGTGTCTAGGATGATGATAAAGCAGATGTGGGAGGCAGACACAAAATCAAGATATTGCAGATGAGAAGAGAAATATAAAGCTTGGAAAGAAGTTACCGAGCAATGATGCGACTCCAAGCTAGATGCACCCCTCAAAATGCCCTGGTAAAATATGGAAAGCCCGCCGCCTCATTTCTCAGGTGGAACGGTTGGGTTTTTGGGTTTGGGGAAACATGGGTTGGTAGGGTTAGGGTTTTGGCGGATTTTGATGTAGGGCTTAATAGTGGGACATGGGGGAGTATATGGTGTTCATGGTGTTGGGTAATGGTTGTGGGTTGATTTGGTTTCAAGAAATTGCTGGTTGAAGGCAAATTTGGTGTTTGGGTGTTGGGATCCCTCTTTTTCTTCGAAATGGATCGTGTGGGAAAGATGGTGGCTTTATTGGGATACAGCGAACCGATCGGGTGGAGTCCAATTGAGAAATGAAGCTACAAATCACCCGATCGGGTGACCGACTCTCATAGAGTTCCCAGGTTACTGAAAAACATGACCCGATCAACCACCCGCTCGCTGGTCATGTCACCCGATCGGGTGATTCTTCCACAGAACCAAAGCTGTCCCATCACAATCCTGCACAAAATTTCAAAATTCACTAAGTTTCGAAACAAGGATCCCCTGAGCTGTAAATTTATACTAATATATACCAATCAGTCTTATTGAAGCGAGTAAAGGGTTAGAACATGGGTTGCCTCCCATGAAGCGCTTAGTTATAGTCGGCAGCTCGAATCCTCAATTCGTGCTCAATGCGGATCTGGAGGATTTGCAGCGGGGATGTCGGTCGTCGAGTTTCTGACCGGAGAGATTGCAGGCTCGCTGATTGTATAGTACTTTAAGCACTGCCCATTGACCTTAAATGGTTCTTCTCTTCCCATGATCTCAATGGCTCCATGTGGGAAGATCTTGGTGACACGGAAGGGTCCCGACCACCTAGACTTAAGCTTTCCGTTAAAAAGCCTCAGTCTTGAATTGAATAGGAGAACTAGGTCTCCTTCCTTGAATTCTTTCTTCATGATACGCTTGTTGTGCCACCGCTTCAATTTCTCTTTGTAGATTCGGGCATTTTCGTATGCGTTGAGCCGGATCTCATCAAGTTCATTTAGCTGGAGTTGTCGATGGCTCCCTACCTCTTTGGCATTGAAGTTCAGATGTCTGACAGCCCAAAATGCTTTATGCTTCAATTTCACAGGCAAATGACATGCCTTCCCGTATATGAGTCGATAAGGGGTCGTGCCGATCGGAGTCTTAAATGCAGTTCTGTAGCCCCAGAGTGCATCTGAAAGCTTGGATGACCAATCCTTTCTAGAGTTAGCTATTGTCTTCTCTAGGATGCTCTTTATCTCCCGGTTCGAGACTTCCACCTGGCCGCTAGTTTGCGGATGATATGCACGTCCGATTCGGTGCTGCACTCCGTACTTCTTCAAAAGGGCTTCAAATTTCTTCTCTATGAAATGGCTCCCTCCATCGCTAATTAGAACTCGAGGCACACCGAATCTCAGGAAGATGTTGTTTTTCAAGAATTTGGCCACTACCCAGGAATCATTGGTGGGGCTAGCAGTCGCCTCCACCCACTTGGATACATAGTCCACGGCCACCAAGATGTACTGGTTACCAGATGAAGAGGAAAACGGCCCTATGAAGTCGATTCCCCAAACATCGAAGATTTCAACTTCCAGGATGTAATGCTGTGGCATTTCGTTTCTCTTGGATATGTTTCCCGTCCTTTGGCACTTGTCGCAGTCCTGGACATATGCATAAGTGTCCTTGAAAAGAGTCGGCTAATAGAATCCACTTTGGAGAATCTTCGACGTGGTCTTATAAGAACTTGCATCGCCTCCGCATTGTTGATTATGGCAAAGAGAAATTATGGAGGTCGCCTCCGTTTCAGGAATACACTTCCGAATCACCCCATCGTTGCAAGTCTTGTATAGATAAGAGTCATCCCAATAGAATTTCCGAACTTCATGAAAGAACTTCTTCTTTTGCTGATAACTGACATTGTGGGGTACAATGGCGCACGTGAGATAGTTGGCAATGTCAGCATACCATGAAGTCGAAACAGTAGAAATGGAGAAAAGATGTTCATTAGGAAGTGAGTCATCAATAGGAGTGGCATCCGGGTCGAAGGTAGATAACCTAGATAGATGGTCGGCGACGAAATTCTCCGCCCCTTTCTTGTCCTTGATTCCAAGTTAAATTCCTAGAGGAGGAGAATCCACCTTATGAGGCACGGCTTGGCCTCCTTCTTCCTCAAAAGGTACTTGATGGCGGCATGATCGGTATGCACGATAACCTTAGCGCCCACAAGATATGACCGAAACTTATCCATGGCGTGGATGACGGCTAGCAATTCCTTTTCTGTCGTCGTATAGTTCCTTTGAGCTTCATTGAGGGTCTTGCTTGTATAGTTAATGACGTTTAGATTTTTGTCCTTCCTTTGCCCCAAGACGGCCCCAACTGTATAGTCGCTAGCGTCGCACATCAATTCGAACGGTAGACTCCAGTCAGGTGGTTGAATCACATGTGCGGAAATAAGGGCTTGCTTCAAGAGGCAAAAAGCTTCCATCACTTGTCATCGAACACTAAAGGTGAGTCAAGGGCCTAGAAATTTTAGAGAAATCCTTTAGAAACCAGCAGTAGAATCCCGCATGCCCTAAGAAACCACAGACTGCCCGAAGGTTAAGTGGAGGTGGAAGCTTTTCGATGACATCGACCTTTGCTTTGTCCATCTCAATCCCTCTTGAAGAGATAATGTGCCCCAACACGACTCCTTCTTGTACCATAAAGTGGTACTTCTCCCAATTTAGAACTAGCCCTTTATCTTGACATCTTTGCAGGACTTTAGCTAGGTTGCGGAGACATGAGTC
Organism: Scilla litardierei; assembly: GCA_030789695.1. Classification (NCBI taxonomy): domain Eukaryota; kingdom Viridiplantae; phylum Streptophyta; class Magnoliopsida; order Asparagales; family Asparagaceae; genus Scilla; species Scilla litardierei. The sequence continues at coordinate 162,844,604 of CM061138.1, forward strand.
GAACTCCGTTCCATAGATGGAAAAATCATCCATGAAGACCTCCATTATTTCCTGGGAGAAATCAGAGAAAATTGCGGACATCAATCTTTGAAAGGTGGTCGGGGCATTGCAAAGCCCAAACGGCATCCTCCTATAAGCGTACGTCCCAAACGAACATGTAAAAGTGGTCTTCTCTTGGTCATCATTGTGGATGGGAATTTACAGGAAGCCGGATTATCCATCCATGAAGCAAAAATAGTTGTGCTTGGCCAGTCTTTCAAGCATTTGATCAATAAAAGGGAGACGATAATGATCTTTCCTCGTGGCTTTGTTTAATTTCCGGTAATCGATGCACATCCGATATATGGTGACTGTTCTTGTAGGTATAAGCTAATTTTTCTCGTTACGAATGACTGTCAGTCCTCCCTTCTTGGGCACAACATGTACCGATCTAACCAACGACAGTCGAAAATAGGGTAGATAATCCCGGCCTAGAGAAGTCTAACAATCTCCTTCTTAACTACTTCCATCATAATGGGGTTCAATCTTCGTTGTGGCTCAATGGAGGTGGCTTGCTCATCTTCAAGAAATATCCTATACGAGAAAAGCCCAAAGCTTACTCCCTTCAAGTCCTCAATTACATACCTGAAAACATTCTTAAATCTCTTCAGAACATCAAGAAGTTTTGCCATCTGGTCTTCGGGTAGCGAGGAGTTCACAATGATCGGCTGCCGTCGAATCCTTCCCCAAATATTCATACCTCAATCCCGGAGGTAACTCCTTCATCTCGACTTCGTGTGGTCCTGATACATATTTTTCAAGCTGTGCGTTCTCCAATGAATGAGCCTCTTCACAGGTCTCTGGGATGCCAACATCCGAAACTTGACTTTCAACCGAGGGTTCGCGGGGCAAAGCCTTGCAAGGTGGTGAAGAGACCATGGAGGAAGGCTCTGGGTCCATCTCAAGTGTATGATAACTATCCGGCAAAAAAGCTTCAACATGAAAGCAAGTCTCAATAGTAGATAGCTCTCCACCACTACCTCCAATTCCATCATGGTCCCAAACTCCAAGATGCTCTGTAGAGCACTGCAAGGAAAGGATAGACTCCTTCTCACGGCACTTGACAAATCCTGCCAGATGATCCTTCAGACAAATCTCCCTCTCAATGCGTAGATCATCCTCACTGAAGTCGGTATTGGGTATGTCAATAAGCATCGCATCATCAGAAGGGAAAAAATGTCGTGTCAGGTTGCTGCTGAATATCATGATTCCTCTTTTGATTTTCCACTGCAGCTGACAGGAAGGATTGGATGCTCGAGGTGCGTAGAGATTCTGTGAGACACTGGACCAAATAGCTGGCGTGGTGTGCATGTGCCCAGATATCATCTGAAACGGCACACGACATTCTCGCTATAGAGTAGAAAACCTTTAAGCAAAGGAGAGAAAGAGGTCTGCAAGGATAGAGAACACGTTAATAGCACAAGTTGTAGGAATGGATAGATAAGAATGTCGATGTGGTATGGAGACATAGTCTACCAACCCTCTACAACGAATATGTACAATATGTCCATGCAAAATTAAAAAGGATGTAGAATGTGAAAATGATCACGGGGTAAGGGTGTGAGCTAGTCTTAAGGATAACAAGGACCTAAATGTAACAAGCACGTTGCCTCCCCGGTAACAGCGCCATAGAGCTTGACCACCCATCCGTTTGGCACGCAAATCGGGACGGAGATACTAGGATTAGAATTTGTAAACTGCAAGCGAACGGTGTCGAAGTGTATCTTGGGGGTCGATCACGGGGAGGCGTGTATTGTGCTCGTAAACATTCGGAAACCAGATCACCTGGTGGATGAGCTAGCCTATTCTCTGGTTGGTTGTCACGATAGTAAACTAATGGAAAAGATGTAAGCGGTAAAAAGGTAACCTAGGACTTTGGCTTCCGCCCTATCATGAGTTCTCACTATTCATGGTATGAAATGCAATAAAACAGGTTATAGCCATTAGAATGGAAATCATGCGATAGATTACCCTAGCAAATAGTAGTATAAACGCAATATCAAAATATAGGAACGATCAAAGAACTTACAAATAGAGTTAAATTCAGAGTAGCCAAAAATCCCTTAAAACAGCTTAAAATGATGATTACATTTTTGGGAAAATGTAGCCCTATTTACACAATTTGGTAAGATGCCAGAGAATATTCCCACTAAAAGACAAAAATAGACATTCACCCGAACGGGTGAAACAACGGAAAATTTGGTCTTTAGCTTCTGATAAATCTCACCTGATCACTGAACCGATCGGGTGAGGTCTCGACTTCTTGAGCATGGGAAGCAGTAGCTACAGGTGACCCGATCGGTTGAAAAGTCAACCGACCGGGTGAACTTTGACTCTCAAAACAGTGTTCTGTGTCACATCCACCCGATCACTGAACCGATCGGGTGGATTGCCTCTTCCTCGGGACTGATATGGCCGCATGAACCGATCGGGTGGCTGTTCTACCCGATCGGCTGAGAGCTGATACATGGTTTTCCTTGATAAATGGCACTCAGGGTCTCGTGCGACACCTCCGATTGCTCTGGGGACTCATGATGTTGGCCTTGTATGTCCCCTACGCTAGCAATATCCTGCAAAAGCACACAAACACAACGAAAGTAAAAAGGAACTAAAAAACACAAAGGAACGGATTCGAAACAACGAAAAACGACGGGAAATTACGGAGAAGACGTGCGTGAATATATAAAATATAAACGTACGTCAATCCTTCGAACTGATCTCGTTACACGAAGTCGATGAGAGACGACTTCTACTCGAATTTATTGGGCTCCACCGATGGATTCCAGATGCTAGAAATGGACCCATTGAAGGGCATGGAGAATTCCAAAAGCGATCTGGGAGCCGGAGGTGGCGGCGGAGGAGGACCATTTTTTGGATTTTCGATCTCCGACATTGATTCAAGAGCTAATCTCCTCCTTCTTTCGGCGTTAAGCCTTCTTGCAGTGGCCTCAATCTCAGGGTCTAGCAAAAGCAAGTTCGCAACGCCTTAAGATCTCCTAGACATACAAGAGAGCTAAACCTGTAACGACCACTTTTCGTTGTACGTTGTTCGTGCACGTGCTTTTGACCGTGCACGTGTTTGTTTTGGACTTTGTTTGTTTGTGAACACTTTAGTGTGATATGCCGTCGTGAACGTCTCTGAGAGTATTAAATAGTGGCACTAATTTGGAACGACGTTTCTCGAGTCGTTTTCCCACAATTTAATCTTACTCGATGAGACGTTGCGATTCTCACTTTTGACGGGAGACGTTTCTATTTTTAGTTTCGTCGTCCGACATCGAAATTGAGATCCGTCTTCTTAGTTAGCTCACTTTCGTCATCACGATCACCCCTATATTTATTTTATAATTTTTGGAGTTTATTTGACCACTTTTATATTTTTAACAAGGTTTATAATATTTTTAATAATTAATTTTTAAATTAGTTTCGGCCAAATAAAATTTATTTGAGTTTTAAACGTATTAAAGAATTTTTGAGCCAATTTCCAGCTCATTTGGACCAAGTCAAATCCTTGTGTGAGTTGGAGAAGTTGAGATTTAAATTTTAAATATTTTTGAACTTCTAATCCTATTAGATTTAGCCCTAGACCAAGTCAACCCATCTACACTATATAAACAACCCCTAGGAAGACCTATTTTCGCAAGAAAATAACCCTAGCCGCTCCCAAAACTCAAATTGGACGTTGCGACGAATCGTCGCAACGTTGCGACGAAGATCTCCCGCTCTGACCGAGGAAACCGAGCCCGTTCCCCCGCTCCGACCGCTGACCGCCCCTGCACCCAGCTTGGCCCGCACCGCTCTGCTCCGTTCTTTCGCACCGACCGAGAGGAGCTCTCGGTCTGACCGAGAGCTCAAGCCGCATCCCCGCTCCGCACCAACCCTCCGCACCGACCCGCTCTATCGCCCCGCTTCGCCCGTGCCTGACTGAAGCCCCCACCCGCTCATGCCGCATCGCCCCGCGTTGCAACGTTGCAACGTTGCAACGTGCCCGCCAAGCGCCCGACCGGCACTGTCTTCCGCTCCGACCGAAGCAAAGCCCCGCACCAAGCTTCCGCCCGCTGCTGCGACCGACCAAGCGCTGTGCAGCGCTCGCTCCTAGCGCCTGACCGAGAGAGCTCCCCGCATTTGGCTGTGTACGACCGAGAGCAAACGTCGCAACCCTGCACCCGTCGCATCGCTTGCCACCGTGGGCCCCCCAAGTTCTCCAGAGGTATTGTGGGTCCCCCAAAGGTCCCTAGGACTACTGTGGGCCCCACCTAGATGCTTCCTCTTCGACGATTCGCCGTGTACGACGTTGCGACACGTCGTAGCCCGTCGTCGCACGTGCTAGCTTTGGAATCTGGACCCGTTGCTCCGGCTGATGCGCTGAACTTTCCAGCGAGGAATCTAAATTGGAATCAGGACTTGGAGCACGTTCTCTTATTCCAACCCCCGGCGTCGCTACCCGACGCCGGTGTAGCTTTCGCGTCGTGTTGAGGTAACGCTTTGCACCCTTAGGACCCCCAACCTATTGCAAGCTACTCAAGACTAAAATCAGTATTTTTAAAATGTTTTAAATGTTTTAAATTCACTAATCAAGATTAATAATATGGACTTTAGGTCGGTGGACTTGTGCACGTAGGATAATTGTGATTTTTGGACTCATTGGACGGTGTGCTCAGACGTTGTACTTGCAGGCAAGTGAAACTTGCCAAATCTTGCTTAGGGCCATGTTTTTAGGCCACTTCCTTGTTTTTAGCGTAAAAGAGACTAGTCAGTGAAATGATAGCTGGCTAGACTCCTATTTGATCTAGTTTGACAACGAAACTAGATCCGTCACCTAATTGATCTAGCTTGACAACGAAACTAGATCCGTCACCTAATTGATCTAGCTTGACAACGAAGCTAGATCCAACCCTTTAAACTTGTTGTTCATGCATACTAAACTGTCACGTTTACTTTCCTTATCTGTACGCACTTTTAACTGCCATGCATTGCATCTTACATGTCATCCCAGTTGATTGTTGCATTCGTAGCACACGCTACAATACTTGTACTCCTTGAATACTACTTCCGGGGAAACGGGCCTCATGTGTTGGTCAAAAGCCAATGCCCGGTTTCCTGGTCCGGCTAGGTGCACCCCTATGCCATACTTGTTAAAAACACTTCCTGGCTCGTGATCCAGAAGCGAGCATTCCCGTTCGGGGGTAAGGCCCTGGCTCGATACACGTGGAGGGGTAGGGATAAACGATCACCTGAGCTTAGGAGTGGCCCGATCAGCCCTCTAGCCAGAAGGCGGAATCTCTATGCACGAGGTGCTTACTTTCCTTGTCTTGTACTTGTCTTATGAATGATTCATGTAATACTTGTCATCCATGCCATTTTTAAATGCCATGCTTGTACTTTACTTTACTTTACTTTACTTTACCTGTTGCACTCATACTTTAACTGCCATGTCATCGCATTCATGCTAGAACTGCTAGGTTGCTTTACTTTTGCCTACTTTCAGTTTCCTTGCACAAGTCTCTTGTAGACTTGCTGACATGTGCCCCTTGCTCTTTTGGGTGTCACATGTTAGACCCTGAGCCAGAGACCGTTGCTGAGTACGTGGCGTTTTGCTGACGCTGAGTCTGAGTCCATGATTGCACAGGAGGATTTTGTGGACACCGGTGACTATTCTTTGAGTCTTTGTTGAGCTTTCTTTTGTTTTAGGCCTTTTGTTAGTTGTTGGTGCGTGGCACCTTTTCTCTGTACGTTGTACTTTGTTGGCCATGTTTGGGCCTTTAGTCTCTTTTTCTTTTTAGCCTGGTGGCTTTTTCTGTGATGTTGAAACTGATTTTATGGATATTCTGAGATATCTCTTTTGTCTCATTTCATTATTATTATCTTTGTTTCATTAGCGTTGCAAGGACCTGCAGTTTAAAATTTGATTGACGCTTATCGGACTTGCAGCTTTGTAGCTTCAAGTCTGAGCGGACCTTCTCACGCTTCGCCTCCATATTTTGGGAAGCGGAGCGTGACAGGTTTTGTTGGTGGCCCATGCAGGCCCAATCTTGCAGTTGCGAATTAACGGAACAACGATAATAATGGAATGTCCATTAAATAAATTGCAACATCCGAGTCATAAGCCCTGAGTCTAGTCGTTTTCCTATGTCCCTAGGAGATAAGAAGACTTAGTTAGACGTCTGTGCTTGCTAGTTAGAGGCCCCTGATTGTAGTTAGACTCTCTGCTAGCAATTGACTTGATCGTCGTAGGAGGTACCTTAGTGGCCCTTGTCTACCCCTGACCATATTAGACTTCTGGAATTTCTTTTGGTCATTCGTTTGGGTTCATCGATTTCGGACCAAGCTGAACGCATTTCATTACCGACTATCTCCTTAGAAAGTCTTAGCGCTTAGTTCCTAGTCTTTAGTTGGTCGACCGTAGGAGTTTCCCCGTAGATTCTCCTGATTCATATCCTAGGCGTACGTATGCTTTGATCATCCGACCATTTTCCTTGCCTCGATTCACGAGATCGCCTCATGACGATCGCCGTCAATCTTCGAACCTCTCCATTACGAACCTTGAATCTTCCGAAAGTATTTTTCGATTTCCTTTTTCCCTAAGTTTAAGCTTGTTCAAATTTTTAATATATATATCTTATATTTCATACTCCTTCGTTGACTTGAACTCTTAAAACTCTTTTCGAAATTTTGAATACTAGCTTATGGTATTTTCCCAGCCTACACTTTTGTACCTATGAAAATACACTTTCCCTTCCATATATTAATTTTAATTCTGAACCGTACTTTTATATTGCCCAAGTCGATTTATAATTTTCCTTCCTAATTTATGACATTCATGTACTTTTCAAGTCACTTGTGATTTCAGCTTCCCGCAAGTCAATGTTATGCTCATCATTTTTCTTATTTCAGATTTTGTAAAATTACTATTTCATAACCATTTCCTAATTTAGACCTTCCATAGTTTGGTTTTAAAGCTTTGCTATCGATTTCGATAATTCTACTACTAAGTTAATATTATTTTTCCGTGCACCATACATACTTTCAATTATTTTATATCCATACCAGACTTGTTGTGCTCGTATATTAAGAACCCGGTGTAAATTAGTTTCTCATTTTTGGCAAACCCTGGTTCTCTAAAAGTAGTTTCAATATTGATTATTTTAAATCTTCCATAGCCTAAAGGCTTTGAAAGCATTTAACATGAGTTTAAATTCTTCCGTTGCTTAATTCCATTCTTTGACTTTCAAAAACTTTTAGCAACATTATATTGAATTACTGACGTATAAAATTTTCTGAAAAATTATGTCTTTAATGTCCGTGTGAACGATTTACTTTCTTTTCTTAATGATTTGCGATAAGCCATTAAGACATTTTCTCTTATTATGAATATTCGACTCAAACTTATTTTGAACAACTCGTTTTATCAATCTCCAAATATTTTTATACAAGACAAGGATTCCAACTTTTGAAGTACAACAGTTTTCAATTTCATGTATTTTAGTTTATGTTATTTACGCCGTTTCCTTCCTCTATCCTATATAAGCATCACTACATCTCCCTCTCCCTCAACCTAAACTTCACCAGTGAATCATTGTTTCACCTAACCAAGCTGTCCCCTGTATTCGTCCTATCTGAACTCGTGCTTATCGATCCTTCACTCGTCACGCCTTCGACCTCGACCTCCCTTTGTTGCTTAGACTTTAGTGCCCGCCAATGTCTGTGTCAACTCTAAGTTGTTAGTAGGCCCTTGGACCCTTGTGATGTTGTCGTGGCGCACGTACCCAAGTTGCGTACGTGAGCTTGAATGAGTATAACCCCATAGTATATTGATGCTTGCCTATTGTGTGTTATATATATATAAATACTCGGAGTTATTCGTAATATTATGAAGTTGTTAGGGTGTTAGTATTTATAGATTTGGGTGTGGTTAGTTATACTATACTAGGGATGCCTGTGTATATAAGAGTTAGTGTTGGAATGTCTAATGGAGTGTATGAAGTTAGAGATACTTGTGATGGTTGAAATAAATGATTGGTAAAGCTATGTGTATGTTAGGTGTGATAATAATAGGTGTACGTATGGTCAAGAGAGTAGGCCTATTATATGACCTATATACTAGTACGTGTGAGTATGTGCTCGTAGGTAGATATATATTGTGCTTGGACGTAGGAAGTTATGTTTCGTTGCATGAGTATATAAGTGATATACATATGGTAGTAGTGTTATAATTTTGATTGGTATTGTTTGCTTTCGCGGGATGTTGCATGCGTGCATACCGTGAGGTATACACGACTATTGCACATCTTAATTATGTATGTGTGGATTTGTTAGTATACTAATTATAGGTAGTAGGCTATGGTGTGGATATATATGTTACATATGTGTGACTATACGATGAATGCGTATGTATTAAGGGGTGTATTATAACTACATGTGTGCGGATGTCTGTATTATAATTATGGTATATAGAGTGATTGAACTATGTGAGTATTACCTAAATAAATATTAAGTGTGATTGACTTATGGTATGTATTGGTAGATATATATATTGGGGTGGTATAGTATATGTATAAATGACGTGTTACGTATATAGAATATTCTGATATGTGTACTGAGTCTCACTCAAGCTTGAGTGGGTATACTCTAAGTATATTGAATGTATGTTTGTAGTTTGAATATAGCAATGTTTGATGTATGTATAGTGATAGGAGTGTTTGTGCCTGGTTGTGCTACGCACATGATTGTGGGTCGCTACGCCAGTATATAGTTATAGGTGTTGGTCTTGTGGTATAGTTATTTACTAAGGACTTGTTGTGTGAACATATGTGTACTAGTTAAACTAGATGAGTAGTTGTGCTAAGTATATAGTGGTGTGATTGGTATGAATGAAATGTTAGCGTGTATGGGTGTGCACCATGCACGGGTAAGTATGTGCTTAGTTATAGTTATTGGTGACTATGATATATGTGGCGTGTCGTAAATATAGTTATAGGACCGTATGCAATGAGAATATATGGTGAACTATTTGCATGCATTGAATGACTATATATTGTGAAACTATAGTAGTGGTGAATATATATATATAGTGAAACTGGATCTAATTATGGTATGGTGTGACTACATGAGTTGATGCGTTGGATGTATACTAGGAAATATTAGAGGGTAGTATACCCTAGATGTTTGTGCATGGGTAGCTATCTATATGTAGAGCAATGATTGTGTTTGCTAAGCGTAAGATTATCCTTATGTGAGTATCTGAACTATTGTTTTGTACTAGGCAAGTAGTAGTTATATAAGGGATGAATGCTTATATATATGATTGAAATACATGTATGAAATTGACTGACTATAATAGGTATAAGTATATGACGTACATGAATGTATATATATATACATGTTGGTGGTGTTAATGCTTGAATACCTAGTGCATATATAAGCACTTGTAATGACTATACCTGGTTTGAATTATAATGACTTGATTGGGGTAGTTACTAGAGCGACTAGCTATATTAGAAAGTCCGAGGAAGGACTTTATTCTAAGGTGGGGAGGATGTAACGACCACTTTTCGTTGTACGTTGTTCGTGCACGTGCTTTTGACCGTGCACGTGTTTGTTTTGGACTTTGTTTGTTTGTGAACACTTTAGTGTGATATACCGTCGTGAACATCTCTGAGAGTATTAAATAGTGGCACTAATTTGGAACAACGTTTCTCGAGTCGTTTTCCCACAATTTAATCTTACTCGATGAGACGTTGCGATTCTCACTTTTGACGGGAGACGTTTCTATTTTTAGTTTCGTCGTCCAACGTCGAAATTGAGATCCGTCTTCTTAGTTAGCTCACTTTCATCATCATGATCACCCCTATATTTATTTTATAATTTTTGGAGTTTATTTGACCACTTTTATATTTTTAACAAGGTTTATAATATTTTTAATAATTAATTTTTAAATTAGTTTCGGCCAAATAAAATTTATTTGAGTTTTAAACGTATTAAAGAATTTTTGAGCCAATTTTCAGCTCATTTGGACCAAGTCAAATCCTTGTGTGAGTTGGAGAAGTTGAGATTTAAATTTTAAATATTTTTGAACTTCTAATCCTATTAGATTTAGCCCTAGACCAAGTCAACCCATCTACACTATATAAACAACCCCTAGGAAGACCTATTTTCGCAAGAAAATAACCCTAGCCGCTCCCAAAACTCAAATTGGACGTTGCGACGAATCGTCGCAACGTTGCGACGAAGATCTCCCGCTCTGACCGAGGAAACCGAGCCCGTTCCCCCGCTCCGACCGCTAGCCGCCCCCGCACCCAGCTTGGCCCGCATCGCTCCGCTCCGTTCTTCCGCACCGACCGAGATGAGCGGACCGAGAGCTCAAGCCGCATCCCCGCTCCGCACCAACCCTCCGCACCGACCCGCTCTGCCGCCCCGCTTCGCCCGTGCCTGACCGAAGCCCCCGCCCGCTCATGCCGCATCGCCCCGCGTTGCAACGTTGCAACGTTGCAACGTGCCCGCCAAGCGCCCGACCGGCGCTGTCTTTCGCTCCGACCGAAGCAAAGCCCCGCACCAAGCTTCCGCCCGCTGCTGCGACCGACCAAGCGCTGTGCAGCGCCCGCTCCTAGCGCCTGACCGAGAGAGCTCCCCGCATTTGGCTGTGTACGACCGAGAGCAAACGTCGCAACCCCGCACCCGTCGCATCGCTTGCCACCGTGGGCCCCCCAAGTTCTCCATAGGTATTGTGGGTCCCCCAAAGGTCCCTAGGACTACTGTGGGCCCCACCTAGATGCTTCCTCTTCGACGATTCACCGTGTACGACGTTGCGACACGCCGTAGCCCGTCGTCGCACGTGCTAGCTTTGGAATCTGGACCCGTTGCTCCGGTTGATGCGATGAACTTTCCAGCGAGGAATCTAAATTGGAATCAGGACTTGGAGCGCGTTCTCTTATTCCAACCCCCGGCGTCGATACCCGACGCCGGTGTAGCTTTCGCGTCGTGTTGAGGTAACGCTTTGCACCCTTAGGACCCCCAACCTATTGCAAGCTACTCAAGACTAAAATCAGTATTTTTAAAATGTTTTAAATGTTTTAAATTCACTAATCAAGATTAATAATATGGACTTTAGGTCGGTGGACTTGTGCACGTAGGATAATTGTGATTTTTGGACTCATTGGACGGTGTGCTCAGACGTTGTACTTGCAGGCAAGTGAAACTTGCCAAATCTTGCTTAGGGCCATGTTTTTAGGCCACTTCCTTGTTTTTAGCGTAAAAGAGACTAGTCAGTGAAATGATAGCTGGCTAGACTCCTATTTGATCTAGTTTGACAACGAAACTAGATCGTCACCTAATTGATCTAGCTTGACAACGAAACTAGATCCGTCACCTAATTGATCTAGCTTGACAACGAAGCTAGATCCAACCCTTTAAACTTGTTGTTCATGCATACTAAACTGTCACGTTTACTTTCCTTATCTGTACGCACTTTTAACTGCCATGCATTGCATCTTACATGTCATCCCAGTTGATTGTTGCATTCGTAGCACACGCTACAATACTTGTACTCCTTGAATACTACTTCCGGGGAAACGGGCCTCATGTGTTGGTCAAAAGCCAATGCCCGGTTTCCTGGTCCGGCTAGGTGCACCCCTATGCCATACTTGTTAAAAACACTTCCTGGCTCGTGATCCAGAAGCGAGCATTCCCGTTCGGGGGTAAGGCCCTGGCTCGATACACGTGGAGGGGTAGGGATAAACGATCACCTGAGCTTAGGAGTGGCCCGATCAGCCCTCTAGCCAGAAGGCGGAATCTCTGTGCACGAGGTGCTTACTTTCCTTGTCTTGTACTTGTCTTGTGAATGATTCATGTAATACTTGTCATCCATGCCATTTTTAAATGCCATGCTTGTACTTTACTTTACTTTACTTTACTTTACCTGTTGCACTCATACTTTAACTGCCATGTCATCGCATTCATGCTAGAACTGCTAGGTTGCTTTACTTTTGCCTACTTTCAGTTTCCTTGCACAAGTCTCTTGTAGACTTGCTGACATGTGCCCCTTGCTCTTTTGGGTGTCACATGTTAGACCCTGAGCCAGAGACCGTTGCTGAGTACGTGGCGTTTTGCTGACGCTGAGTCTGAGTCCATGATTGCACAGGAGGATTTTGTGGACACCGGTGACTATTCTTTGAGTCTTTGTTGAGCTTTCTTTTGTTTTAGGCCTTTTGTTAGTTGTTGGTGCGTGGCACCTTTTCTCTGTACGTTGTACTTTTGTTGGCCATGTTTGGGCCTTTAGTCTCTTTTTCTTTTTAGCCTGGTGGCTTTTTCTGTGATGTTGAAACTGATTTTATGGATATTCTGAGATATCTCTTTTGTCTCATTTCATTATTATTATCTTTGTTTCATTAGCGTTGCAAGGACCTGCAGTTTAAAATTTGATTGACGCTTATCGGACTTGCAGCTTTGTAGCTTCAAGTCTGAGCGGACCTTCTCACGCTTCGCCTCCATATTTTGGGAAGCGGGGCGTGACAAAACCAAACAAAAACATTAAAAGCACCAAGAATCAATAACAAAGATAAATATGTACAAAATAAAAAGCATACGCAGTCTATCAACAACGACTAAAATCGATATCCAACCGTGCCTCCCCGGCAACGGTGCCAAAAAGCTTGTCCGCTGATGCAAACGCTGATAAAATTTATACTGCAGTGCACGGTGTCGTGTGTATCGCTACGGGTCAAACACATGGAGGTGGTCATTCAGTACCGATTTTTGGTGTCCTTGTTCGAAAGCTACGCAATCGGATTGGTGATCGAAGAGAGAACAAAAGTGTGGAATCAAGAGATAAAAGCTCTAGGGCTCAGAGTATCCCCACCATTGAACTAGGGCTAGGGTTGGATTAGTAGATGGTCGATCGTTGGGTTCAATGGGACTCAGGAGAGGTCGTCTAACCTAAGGGCATTCACCTACCCCTCCCCTCCCCACACTCTTGTGGTGCATGATAGGATATTCCCTTATGTTATCTCCAAGCCCCCCCCCCCCCCCGCACGCTCTCTCACGATGCAATGATTGGCTTTTCTAACCTATATCGATGCCGACTCTCGCTGATACATCGGTGTACATCAGTCACATTACGCTCGACGAATGTCCTCAATCTTCCTCCCGACCATAGTAGCATTCAAGGATTGGAACTATATTAGGATGGATCTACCCGGTGCACGATTCTTGTCCGTCACACTGATAGTATGGATCCTCGTAGGGATCGAAACCCCGGATTGGTCCCGACTCTCGTCAGCGGCTAATCCGATAGCTCAAAAGAGAGGGGGTCGATTCTATAACGATAATTGGCATCCCAATATATCCCAACTCCCTAATTAGCCCAGCAATTAATCAAAAGTTCATCCAAGCCATGGCCCTAATGCAATGGGGTTCAACTCGTTGCCCTAAACAAAATCTACTCACTACCCATTACAATAGAGATGATTTCTAGCCTTGGATAAGCAATGAAAGCAATGTATTCAGAGTTATAGGCACAAAGGATAGCAACACACAATAACTATCATAAAAGAGGAAACTTCTATTAAGAAAATTTAATCTAATACAAATGTAGGTAGCTAATACAATAAAAGATTACTGAATAAAAGAGAATGAAATCCTTACAAAACCCTTCAAAAACCCAGAAAACTACAGAAAGAAGATGGGTTCGCTCAAGGAGGAAGAATGGCTTATATACATTCGCTCAAAAGACCAAAGAGCCCCCCAACTGCTCACAATCGATGCCCAGGCACTTCAGAAATCCAAATCAATGCGACCGCATTAAAAACGACGCGGTCACATCATTCTCTTGCGTAAGTTGGGGGAGGCTGGGTTACAGCGACGCAGTTGCGTTGCTAAGGATGCGACCTCGTCGAATTTAGCTTTGCGCCCATGGCAGCATCTAAATGGTCACTCCAAACGGTCGCATGGAGCGACTGTTTGGTCTTTGGTTCTTTTGGATTATGCGACCGCGTCGTCTGTTGTCACGTAGGCTACGTCGATTGCATATATTTGAATTAACTCCTCAGTGACATGGTCGTTTGGAGATCCTTTACGCGTCCGCGTGGAAATGGGTTCTTGGGCTAGTTGACGCGACTGTGTGGTGCTTGTCTGCGCGGCCGCGTGGAATTATGCTCTGCTTCTTTGGGTGTTGTGACACACGCGGCCGCGTCGAATTGACGCTGACGTTTAGATCACAGTCCTTCACAAATCTCCCCCTTTTGCGTAGTTTGATCTCCGACTCTACTTCTTTTTCCCCTTCCCGTTGTAATCACGCCACATGGTGCCTAATCAACATGTAATTCCTGCAAAGTATAGAAAGGACCATAAAAACGAAAGAGGGAACAAAAATGGGAGAAACGATGGAAAACGACGAAATAAATAATGAAAAACATGTATGAGAAAGGGGGGAGACTATATACAATAAACACTCATCAATCTTCCAATGCCATGATTGAGCGTCTCAATTTGCTTTATCAGGCTTAATTGAGTTGATTCTCTAAATCTTCATTCATTCGATTTGCCTTATGCTTCTTTGATGCTTCAATATTCATCATTGGCCATCTTTTGAGATATTGAGCTTCATATGAATCTTCATGGCTTATAAAAGATGTCACTGTGATTTATGTAACCTACAGACTTGATTGAAGGTAATTAGTACCAAAGTATTTGTTAATCATCATCAAAACATAAATATGGGTTACAATATCCAACAAAGATCACCAACGGTAAAGGTAATTACAGTTTCCATACCATACAAATTTAATATTGACAATATTAGTACTCAGATTTCATGTTGTAACAAAACTAAACCAATTAATTTGGACTGGAATTGTATAATTAACATATATCAAGAAAGTTAGTTAGATTAGTTAGATGATAATGAGAACATCAATTAACAAAACCCTAAAAGCAAGTGAGTATTCTGCTACACTAAAAGGCCCATAGGGCCATGGTAGGACCAAAGGCCCTAGACCTAACAAGGCATTAACAGGATGCCCAATCAAGAGGAAGCCTAGTATGCAAGTATAAAACTGAAATAACCTTTGGTAACACCTATGTATAGCCTCTCCTCAAGGAAATGATGTAACTTCATTTTGGTAACACCTATAGATTAGGGTCAGCTTGCTACAGAATACGCGGCCTAAACATGTAGCAAATGCCCAGATGGGTTTTAGTTTTAATGGGCCCATTGCAAAACCACTTCAATTGAACTTAAAGGGGAAGAGATATAAAGAATGAGAAAGTGGACCAGCCATTGAGAAGCCCGCTGTCGAAGTTAAATATAAAGAGAAATCTACAAGCAGGGAAGGGAAAAGAGTTGGTGGGTCACTTAATTTTAGGGCCCATATTGAACTATTTTTGTGCATGCTAAAAAGGGAGCGCATCGAAAGGGCGGCGGCCGCATTTATTAAGATTAATCCCAAACTGCATCCAGGGATCATTAGTGCTTAAGCTTTGTGGACTCGATTTTGATTTTTGCAAGGTTTGGATCATCATGTCATGTGCGAGTGTGGTCAAGACAATTTTTTTGTGATAAAAAGTGCAAATCAGCAAGCTTAAGTCGGAGACGTAAGCACTGGGCCGAACTTTGTTAGCAAATTTTGTTATGCATGCCTTTGCATGCGTTTAATATTATATGTATTTTTATTTTTGGACAAATTTTCAAAATAAACTGAAAATTAAAAAGTTGTTGTGAATGAGGAAGGCCTTTGGCCTCCCCTCCTTCATTACCCATTCATTAGGCCCCCATTACTTAGAGTAATGGGGACCCTTGGTCTCCTAGAGACTTTTGGCCTCCCCACTATGAGATATATAAATAGAGCACCGTGGCTCTTAGCATGGTGACTTATTCTTAGCAATGAAATTCTCTCTCTCTCTCTCTTGAGTTCATTATCATACAACACGTTATCAGCACGTGTTCTTCCTTGAGCACAAATCCAAGCAAAAAATCCCCACCAAATTGATCCCATATGCGCTAGGAATCTTTGGTTGCTGCGGCGATTCGTTGGAGCGTTGCGGCATTCTCGCCGTTTTCGGGAGCTACGATTTTTATTTCTACGGATTTCTTTTTCCTCTACGGTCGTCCCTAGATTATCGATCTAGAGGTATATTTCTAATTCCCGTAGATAAATAATTTATATTTTAGCCATGATTTTTTACAACCCTATTTTTTTTTTAATTTGGCTTGTTTAAAATCGGCTAAATACAATGAAAATAAACGGAAAAAAAAAAATTACCTTAAAATCGGCCATTAAAAAAAAATCTTAACGGGTTTTTGTTTCTCATTCAATTTCTTAGCATTGTGGAATCATCCATGTTTTACATATACACCCCCTGGATTATCACTGTCCTTGAGCTTCATTAAAATGCCCTACCCTCATTTGTTAATGATTATGGAAGGATCCAATTCATTTTATTAGATGACTCTATTTCAATGCAAGCGAAGCTAACCAGTCGTTTGAGGATTATATGGTTTTTTTCTGAAGGATCGAATGCATTCAATTCATCTCATGACAATCACAAATCAAAACCGTAACAAGATATAGACAAATATTGAGGTAAATTACAATAGATCAAATCTTATTAGCAAGATCTTTGATGATGGAACATTAGACATGCATGAGGAAACACTGGGCCTAGTAGTAGCATTCATGGAATCTCAAACTCTGGATGTAGACACTTGCTCTCATGTTGAAGAATGTCGACATAGAGTCAGTTTTGGCTTCCTTTTCGACTCATTTACGCTTTTGTTGTGTTTTGGTGGGAAAGACTCGTGGGTTAGTCCCAAATGGATTAGGCGCAGTCCTACTTGAAACCAGGCACTATATAAAAATTACCTTAATTGCTGATGCTACAGTTTTTATGTTTTGGGGACTCTTGAGATCCCCTACATACCTAATGTTTTGATTTAGGGTATAAGTTAGAATTACCTTAAATTAATTTTTTTTAAACGGTAGATGGGCTGTTTATTGGGCCTGAAGCCCAGTAAATACAATTGCACACTTAAAAATTAAAATTTTACTAACGTGCATGGAGTCCACATATTGAATTGGCTTATTGGGCTAGAAGCTTTGTTAATACAATTGCTCATTAAAATTATTAATATTTTTCTGATGGGCCTCGAGCCCCAATCATAATATTACTTTACTCTACGTCGAATTTGTCTTTTTGCTAATATTATAGTACTCTGGCATTATTATTAAATTATGGAATACTAGTATTCTATTTTTCAAAATATAACTATCTTAAAGATCCTGAGACCGCTCTGCCGTTAGTCAACTAACCTAACGGTGTATGACGTTTCCACGTGGTCTACAAGATATTATATTTTCTAGTTTCCCTTACCATATGTTTTGCTTGAGATATATGTGTGGTTGTTTACTTTTATGCCCGTAGCATATTTAGAACTGCGTGGATGTTTAAATCAGTAAAAATGTGTTTTTCGGGATCGGCCATTGTATACCTATTTACTTTCCTTGCACTTTTATTTTCTTTTGAGAGAATTTGTAAGTGAGGAAATTTGTGTTTTAAAGCCAAAGCTCGATGCAACAACACATAGAATTGATGAAAACTCCTTCAATGGATCATGATGTCGGTCAATGTGCTTGGCTAAGTTTGCTGGACCAACCTAGCTTGACTGGGTAACAAGTGGTCCTGGCTTAGTCAATTCCCTGGCCGCGTCCGCTGGACCGCAAGGAGTCGATTCATGACTGTGTAAGCCAAAGCTCGATGCAACAGCATATGAAGACGGAGATATAGGGACCCAGTTCAGTTTGGGTTTCCACAGTTGTATTTTTCTTTCCTTTTATGGACTGTAAACGAACTTTGGACTGTTTATTTTTGGGTATCTGGCCGATCCCCGCATTTTTACTTGTTTATTTCTTTATGCATGAATTTTGAATTTTAATTAATTCATGCTCATTTTAAATTGCGTAGATAAATGGCAAAATTGGCAAGCGTCGATTTCGAAGTCCTTGACTCTGCAGGGACAAATTACCTGAGTTGGCGAGTGGACCTGAAGTTCCACTTGCGTTCGATGGCCCTCCTTGGGTCCATTTTGGCTCCTTCCTCGGCCCCAGCAGCAGCCGAAGCCTCTGCTACAACTAGCAGCAGCCCTACAACCACTGTATCCGATGTAGATAAGGCGAAAGCCATAATCTACATTAGGAAACATATAGATCGGACCTTAAAGGCCGAATACTTAACGGTTGAGGATCCAAAGGACCTGTGGACAGCGCTGGAAGCTCGGCATAAACATCAAATTGATGTTATATTACCGTGTGCCAGTTATGAGTGGGAAAACCTCAGACTTCAGGACTATAAGTCCGTCGCTGAGTACAATTCTGCAATTCATAACATCACCTCACGCCTGAGGTTGTGCGGTGAAGAAGTGACAGAACAACGCATGTTGGAAAAGACATTTACCTCGTTTCACGAGAAAGATGCAATCCTCATGCAGCCGTATCGTGAACGTAATTTCACGAAATTCTCCGATCTGATCTCATGCCTACTTAGGGCAGAGCAGAATCGAGACTTACTGCTTGCAACTCATAACTTACGTCCAGCTGGCACTGCCCCTATCCCTGAAGCCTATCACGTTTCTCCCTAGAAGTGGAAAAACAAGAGGAAGGCTAAAAACACTAAAGGGAAAGCTGTAATGAAGCAACCAAGAGGTGCAGCTCCCCAGACAAACAAAAACAATAAGGGAAAAAGAAACTTCACTTGGAAACGAAAGAACACCGAGCAAGTGTCACTTCCAAAGAAGAACTGGGAGGATAAATGCCATAGATGCGGCATGACTGGCCATTGGTCCAGAAACTGCCGCACTCCTCGCCACCTCCAGGATCTATACCAGGCGAGCCAGAAGTCTCTACCTGATACAAACTTGGCGGCTGTTCAGCCGCCAACAATGTTTACTGCAAAAGACTTCGAAAACGACGACCTTCTCGATTGAGCATCATCTTTTATCTATGCTTTTAGAATTCAATGTATCTTCATCTTTATTTGCTTAAGTACGAACTTTTATTTTCGAATGAATGTTTACATTTTCGCTCAAATAAAATTTCGTTTTTGCTTATATAGATGATGTCTGAGTGCCTAGTGGACAGTGCCTCAACGCACACAATCCTTCGCGATCATTGCTATTTTAATAGCGTAAATAAATATGACGGTCCTGTTATCACAATTTCAGGACTGTCCCAAATAATCGAAGGATCTGGTGAAGCAATTATATTGCTCCCAAATAACACAAGACTTCAAATAAAAAATGCATTATTCTCTCCTAAATCAAATAGGAATCTCGTAAGTTTCAAAGATTTCCGTTTAAACGGATATCACTTAGAAACCAGAGATGAAAATACGGTTGAATATCTGTATGTAACTCGTCAGAAAGATGATCGGAAGATCATCTGCGAACGATTCAAGGGACTCCCGTCGGGTCTCTACCAAACATACATTCAACCAATAGAAGCCAATATGACTGAGCACCAGACGTGCCAATCCTTGCCAGAGTTCGAACTCTGGCACAATAGACTTGGTCACCCTGGAACAGCAATGATGCGACGCATCATCTCTGAATCCCGTGGACACAAATTGAAGAACCTGAAGATTCTTCAAAAGGGTGAATTTCCATGTCTCCCTTGTTTCAAGGGAAAACTTATAACGAGACCATCCCTCCTGAAAGTGGGATTAGAGTCTCCTGGCTTCCTTGAGAGAATTCATGGTGACATTTGCGGGCCTATTCACCCCTCAAGTGGCCCATTTCGGTACTTCATGGTACTGATTGATGCATCAACCAAATGGTCTTATGTGTGCCTCTTGTCCACCCGCAACCTAGCTTTTCCAAAGCTATTGGCACAAATAATAAGGTTGCGTGCTCATTTCCCTGATAACCATATCAAGAAACTACGTCTTGATAATGCGGGAGAATTTACTTCACAAGTCTTCGAAGACTATTGCCGGGCAACGGGTATTGAAGTTGAACATCTGGTAGCACATGTTCACACCCAAAACGGATTAGCTGAGGCTCTTATAAAGAGACTCCAATGGATTGCACGTCCATTGCTTATGCAATCCCAGTTGCCTGTGGATGCTTGGGGGCATGCTATTTTACATGCCGCATCACTTATTAGGATAAGACCCTCTGGAGGTCACACTTTATCCCCGATGCAACTAGCATACGGCGCACCTCCGGATATCTCTCATTTGAGAGTGTTTGGTTGTGCGGTATATGTCCCAATAGCACCACCGCAGAGGACCAAAATGGGTCCTCAGCGTCGTCTAGGTATATATATTGGGTTTGATTCGCCCTCTATTATCAGATACCTTGAACCCCTGACGGGTGACGCATTCAAGGCACGTTTTGCAGACTGTGAATTTAATGAGAAATTTTTTCCAAAACTGGGCACACAGTCTAAGAAGCCAGAAGCTTCTGAGACCAGTAGTTGGGACCAAAAGTCTTTGTCCCTATATGATCCGCGTACTAATCTGTGTGAAGATGAGATCCTGAAGATCCTTCACATCCAGAATACAGTACATCTTTTACCGGATAAATTCACGGACAACCAGAAGATTGTCCGTTCACACGTCCCTGCTGCCAATACGCCAGCTAGGATTGACATCCCCATAGATGGATGCAACCCACCGGCAGCAGAATTGGTTGTACCTCAAATGAAAAGAGGACGCCCACCAGGTTCAAAAGATAAAGTTCCTCGAAAGAGGAAGACTCCTGGCGATACTAAGATTATCCCTCCACAGGATGCTGAGCTCAGACCAGCTACTTCTCCCCTCCTGATTTCCCCAGCAGAGGAAACAATAGGAGAAACATCATTAAATTTTGTACGTACTGGAGAAGTACTGGACAGAAATAGCATAGTCGTCGACGACGATTTTGCGTTCGATATTGCCGTTCACGTCACTGAATATGACGATGACGTCGAACCACGATCTCTAGCGGAATGTAAACGCAGAGATGATTGGCCAAAGTGGGACGAGGCAATAAGAGTAGAGCTGGACTCACTCTTGAAACGCAAAGTCTTTGGACCAGTAGTCCAAACACCAGTAGGTGTAAAACCTGTGGGATATAAGTGGGGTTTCATAAGAAAAAGAGATGAAAATAATGTGATCGTTCGCTATAAGGCATGCCTTGTAGCCCAGGGATTTTCCCAAAGACCGGGGATTGATTACGAAGATACGTATTCCCCGGTCATGGATTCGATCACCTTCCGATTTTTAATCAGCCTAACTTCTCTGGAAAGCCTAGAAATGCAGCTCATGGACGTTGTGACTGCATATCTATATGGCGATATAGATAAAAATATCTATATGAGACTTCCTGATGGGTTTAATCTACCCCCAGAGATGAAAGAGATACCTCGGGACGTATTCTCTGTAAGGCTACATAGATCATTATATGGTCTAAAACAATCGGGCAAGATGTGGTATAACAGACTAAGTGATTTTCTTGCACAGCAAGGATTCACGAATAACGAAGTCTGCCCGTGTATCTTTATCAAAAGAACGGGAACAGGATTTGTCATCATAGCTGTATATGTAGATGACTTAAATCTCATAGGATCTCATGCAGAGATCAAAGAGATATCTGAAAGCCTTAAACATACTTTTGAAATGAAAGACCTAGGCAAAACAAAGTATTGTCTTGGCTTACAGATAGAACACCTAAGAGGTGGAATCCTATTACACCAATCTAATTATACAAAGAAACTTCTACGCAAGTTTCATATGGATAAATGTCATCCTTTAGGTACTCATATGGTCGTAAGATCACTAGATGTACATAAGGACCCCTTCCGGCCACTGGAAGAGGGGGAGATGATACTGGGTCCTGAAGTACCCTACCTCAGTGCCATTGGAGCACTTTTATATCTGGCTAACTGTACGCGTCCCGATATAGCGTTTATAGTTAATCTACTAGCCAGACACAGTGCTGCGCCCACAAAGCGCCACTGGAACGGAGTAAAGCATCTTCTGCGATACCTTCAGGGTTCCATTGATCTTGGACTTTACTACCAGAGAGGTGCCTCCCCCAAATTGTTTGGTTATGCTGATGCAGGTTATCTCTCAGATCCGCACACGGCAAAATCTCAAACAGGTTTTGTATTTACCTACGGAGGTACTGCTATCTCTTGGAGATCGGTAAAACAAACCACTACTGCTACATCTTCCAACCATGCAGAGCTCATCGCGATCCATGAGGCGAGCAGAGAATGTTTTTGGCTACGCTCCGTCGTCCAACACATCCTCCAATCCACTGGCCTGAAGACCAGTGATCTGGAGCCTACTGCCCTATTCGAAGACAACACCGCATGCATTGCTCAGCTTCAGAAGGGCTACATCAAAGGCGACAGGACAAAACACATTTCTCCCAAGTTTTTCTGGACGCACGAGCAGAAGAACGACAAGCAGATTGAAGTTCGACAGATCCAGTCATGCAACAACTTAGCTGATCTTTTTACTAAGGCATTGCCTAAATGTACTTTTGTAAAGCTTGTAAAGAACATTGGTATGCGACAGTTGAAAGACCTGCAAGCCTGAAGCTTGTACGGATCAGGGGGAGTAACATGTGGGTTGCACTCTTTTTCCTTAAGCTGTTGGGTTTTCCCATTGGGTTTTCCATAGCTAAGGTTTTAACGAGTCAAACACACTTACTCTGGATCCAGAAGTATCCACCCCTTGCCTCAGTAGCTGAGACCGAAGTGATGAATGTGTAAGGGGGAGTGTTATGAATGAGGGAGGCCTTTGGCCTCCCCTCCTTCATCACCCATTCATTAGGCCCCCATTACTTAGAGTAATGGGGACCCTTGGTCTCCTAGAGACTTTTGGCCTCCCCACTATGAGATATATAAATAGAGCACCATGGCTCTTAGCATGGTGACTTATTCTTAGCAATGAAATTCTCTCTCTCTCTCTCTTGAGTTCATTATCATACAACAAAAGTAATTTTTAAAAATAGACCCAATTTATATACAATTACAAAACCGATCAACTTTTTACCATGTCTGCTAACGGAAAATTTCAAAACGGCCTAGTTGGTAACCCCATCAAACCCAACTGTTTTGGGGTATTCCTTTGCAATGAGATGGATCGACTGTGCATTTATTACTGGGTTTGCCAACCCTGACCATTTTAAGAGTGATAAATTAATCAGGTTTGCCAACCTTTATCGTTTTTTCAGTGCCAATTATCTGATATTGGGAAAAGTTGGTCGGTTTTTGTCATTAAATTTAAACTTTATCGATTTTTAAAATTATTTCTTATTTCTTATTTTGAAAAATTGTACTTTGTGTTGTGAATGTGTTCCCTGGGGGAGACCCCAGGCTTTTATTTATAGGGATATGAAGAGTTCATACATTGGTAGGATACAATGTTTGAGATGAATACAAACTCCTCATCTCTACAAGATAACGTATTCATAACACTCCCCCTTATCCCGCCATAAGTGTGAACTCTGCTCATGAATACTTCGGGATTTGAGCATCATATGAGTATCACTAAGGGGTGGATACTTCAGGATCCTCAGTTAATGGGATTTGCCTCATTAAAACATTTGGCTATGAAAAACCATGTGGGATAAAACCATAGCTGAGGAAAAAGAGTACAACTCTCCTTTGACTCCCCCAGATCTGTGCAAGTCCTTAGGCTTTCAGATCTCTTAGGCGTTTTTCATCACTCCTATTTACAATATTCCGAAAGTATATACAAATTACAAATATCACAATCATTAAGCAGCTGCGGAATCCAAAAACTCTATAGATGTGTGCTTTGTTTTGTCGCCTTTGATGTGGTTTTCTCAAAGTTGGGGAAGCATGTAGCTTGGTCTTCAGACTATATGTCAGCTCCAAATCAGCAGCCTTTGACCCAGTCGTCACTGGGATGTGATGTACCACCAGACACACCCAAACACAGCCTTGGTTTATTTCTAGAATGGTGAGAATCTTGAAATGATAGGATGATGTTGCCTTCATAGTTTATTTTACAGATCTATAGTAGATGGTCGTCCCACCGTAGGTACTCAGTTAGTGATTTCTCATTATGGCGGTTGGACATGTAAGCTGCATCTGCATAAGCATGGAGAATAATTCTTTATAATAAAATCCCACATTCATCGACCCTTAGAGGTAGCGCAGAAAATGCTTAACTCCGATCCAGTGGCGCTTTTTAGGTGCAGCACTGTATCTGGTGTTGAATATTGGACTCCCCGGATTTGGTTTTGGATGATGAGCAAACATAAATACTTCATGAACTAACAATTTGTGAGCGCAGTATTGGAGATCGTCGCCAATTTCACGAGAATATTCAAAGCGACATCTCAACACTTCCAAAAGCTCGTATTCAAGCCTAAAGCTTCGTTGAAGCTCTTGCGACGCTTTGGAAGTAATGAAGATTCAATCGAAGCTCTCAAAGACCGTTTATTAAGGTTTTTCACAAGATATTCATAGTGGAAATCTTGAGTTAGGGTTTCTAACTCAAGTATCCGGAAGGGATCCGGGTGGTTGGGACGTAGGATCACCGGGAACAAGTCGGGGAGACTTGGGTGGATCCGAACCCATTAACTTCATTTGTTAGCATTGTTAATTTCATTGTTGTCATTCAATTTAAGCTTCCGCAAATTGACTTGGTAGTTGTGTGCAATTTAATTTGGAATAATACGCCTTATTATTTTAAAGTACTATTCACCACCCCCCCCCCCCTCTAGTACTTGTGCAGTAGCTGGTAGGGCATTACATTTGGTATCAGAGCCAGATACTCAGCTATGTCTGCCAACGACAACAAGACCGTGCCTCCACCTTCCAACTACGACACCTTCAGGAACCGTGAAGGAGCGTCATCGGTGATGGAAGGACATTCCTCTACAAGGCCTCCATTCTTCAACGGTACCAACTACGGGTACTGGAAATGTCAGATGGAAACCTTCCTCCGAAGTGCATCTTTATGGAGGACTACAATGAAGGAGTACAACGAGCCCGAAGAAGAAGATTTTGAGAAATGGACTACCGCGGAGGTCGCCGCGGAGGTAAGCAATGCCAAGGCAATGAACGCCTTGCAATGCGCATTGGAGCCCGAGGATTTCAATAAGATATGCACATGTAAGAGTGCATATCAAATTTGGAACTCTCTCCTCATACTACATGAAGGGACGAGTCGGGTAAGAGACTCTAAACTCGTTGTCGTAACCAAAGATTACGAAATGTTTCACATGCAACAGGGCGAGAAGATGAAAGAATATTACGCTCGCTTCGTTGACATAATAAACGAGTTAGAGGCCCTCGGCAAGATCTACACTCAAAAGGAGAAGTGCTTAAAGCTTATTGAAGGACTTCCCTCTTCTTGGGAAAAACGTACCTTCGCCATCGAGGAAGGTAATGACATGAACAAATATACCGTAGTTCAACTAATGGGTACTTTGATGTCATACGAGGTACGCAAAGATAGCAAGGTGAAGCTACAAGAAAAGATGAAGTCATATTTGAACCTAGATGCGCCTAAGAAAAAGGAGATTGCATTCAAGGCGGCTTCATCCACATCTTCCGATGATGAAGACTCGGAAAACGAGTTGGACTTGGAGTCCATGGCACTCATGGCCAAGAAGTTCAACCGTTTCTTCCGGAAAGGTAACTTCAAGACCAAAGGTAAATTTGGTTCTTCTAACGCCTCTTCCTCTCCTTTGTGTTTCAAGTGCAATAAGCCAGGACACATGAAAGCGGAGTGTCCTCTCAACAAACAAAAGGAGAAGTGGAAGGCGCCAAAATTCGATAAGTCCAAGAAATACAAGAAGGGGTACAAGAAAGGACTTGTCGGAGCAACATTCACCGACTCCGAGGATTCCTCAAGCGGAGAGTCGGATGATGAGAAAGTGGAGCAAGCACATATGTGCTTCATGGCAAGAGAGGAGAACGATCAAGGATCCTCCTCTTCCGATGATAGTAATGACGAAAGCGATGAGGTAACGATGGATGATCTTAGAAATGCTAACTCTCAACTTTGGTCAAAATACACTAAGTTAGTAAATAGATATACTAAGGTAAAAGATGACCTAGCTAGCATTCAAACATCGCCTAAGAATATCATCACCAACAACGACACCGTTGTTGAAGAGTTAAGAAATGAGATTGTGAATCTCAAATCTAAACTTGAACATGTTAGCATTGAGGATGCGGAAGAACATGAGATAGCGGATTTAACTTCTCAAAACTCGACTTTGAGTATTGAGAACGAGAATCTTAAATCTCGTGTTTATGTGCTCACATCGCAAATATCCGCTTTGGATACTTCTTTGCGTTCTCTCAAAGAGAAATATGAGGACACATTGGGCCGAATCAACAAATTCAACAAGGGTAAGGGCCATTTGGATAATATCCTAAAAGATTTACTTCCGGCCAAACACCACATTGGCTTGGGGTATATGATGGGAAATTCATCCAAGTCGGTCACTACTTTTGTTAGGCCAACTTCCGAAGCCTCAACGAGTGGGAGCAAACACTCTATTGGTAGTTCATCTACCAATGGTGCTTCCACCTCGTCCACACCCTCTTTCGGAAAGAAACCCACTTTGGGTGGACCTCCAAAGAAGGGGCATGCCTACATGTACACTAATAACATGCCACGTAGGAACACACGTCCTACTCCACCGTCTCACACTTATGATGATTTTTATGCAACACATTCCCGGGCACGTGCACACCAAGTGAGACACCCTCACGCACGTGTTTCCACACATGCATATGTACACCCACCTCATCATATGAATAATTCTCTTCGTGCACCATTCCATCATGTCCCGTATGCCTATCCACAACATGCATCACGTAGAAATCAACGTAGCATGCATGCACCCAATAGGATGATGGCTCCCAAAATTTTCACTATTTGGAGCCCAAAGGACACAAGCATGGACGAAAAACAAATGTACATGAATGCTTATTTTTCGGATGTTGTGCATAGTAAGAATTATGTGGGGAAGTCTAAGTCCACTTGGACTTGGCTTCCAAAGGTCTAATCCCTTGGACCCAATGACCTTGGGTACCATGATATGAAAGTGTCTATCTTTAGGTACTCAAGGAAAAGAAAAAGAAAAGGAGCATCAAATTTAAATTTAGCTCCAAAGGGAATTGGATACTCGATAGCGGGTGCTCCAAACACATGACGGGTGACGCTCGTTTGCTCTCCGGAGTGGTTCCCATTGCGAATGGAAACCGCGTCGTATTTGGAGGCAACGAGAGCGGAACCATCATAGGTGTTGGTAAAGTCGGTAACCCTTCTAAACCATTAATTAGTGACGGTTATCTTGTTAGTGGTTTAAATCATAATCTTATTTCAATAAGTCAACTTTGTGACAAAGGTTACAAAGTTAGCTTTGCGAAAGGATTGTGTCATATTTTAAGAAAGGATAATGAAAAATTATTATTTTCCGGAACTCGTCGTAAAGACATCTATATTTTGGATCTTCCTAAGTCATATGAACAATGTCTCGTTGCCAACACAAGTGAACAACACTTATGGCATCGACGCTTTGGACATGTGAACTTTGGAACACTATATAAGCTTTCAAAATTGAATTCTATTAAAGGTTTTCCGAAGCTTGTTTTTGAAAAGAAAAGTTTTTGTGATTGTTGTCAACGCGGCAAGCTTCCTAAATCTTCATTTAAACCTAAGAAAAGCATCTCTACTAAACGGCCACTAGAGCTATTACATCTAGATTTATTTGGGCCAACTAGAGTAGCTTCCTTAGGAAATGCAAGGTATGGACTTGTCATCGTAGATGACTATTCAAGATTTACTTGGGTATTTTCATTGTGTAATAAAAATGAAGCTTTTGAAAACTTCACAATTTTTGTTAAGAAAGTACAAAATCTCTTAGGAACCACCATTGTCACTATTCGTAGTGATCATGGAGGTGAATTTGAGAATGAGTCTTTTGAGACATTTTGTGATGAAGTTGGTATTACTCACACCTTCTCTTTCCCTCGTGCACCTCCTCAAAATGGTGTAGTTGAGAGAAAGAATAGGACGCTAGTGGAGTGTGCTCGCACTATGCTTGATGATAGCCAACTTGGCCATCAATTTTGGGCGGAAGCGGTACACACCGCTTGCTATGTGTTTAATAGAATACTTTTGAGGCCCGGCACTAAACAAACTTGTTATGAATTGTTGTTTGGTAGGTTGCCTCAAGTTAAACATTTTCGTGTTTTTGGTTCGAAATGTTTTATTAAGAACACATATGGTAGTTTGGACAAATTCGATCCGAGATCCGATGAGGGGATTTTTGTTGGATATTCTACGCGTAGCAAAGCCTACCGGATATTCAACAAACGAACCTCAACGATCGAGGAATCGCTTCATGTCTCATTTAATGAAGGATTTGTTCCAACTAGAATTTCAAATGATAATGATTCTATGGATGTTTTATGTGATTCGTTTGAAAATTCTAAGTCTAATGATTCTATTGATTCTATTGAGACTAACCCAACTAATGAAGTTGTTGAGAATGTTCCAAGTGATCAAGGTATTCCCAAACGGCTTCATTCGGTTCGTGACCATCCCCATGAGCAAGTCATTGGCAATATCTATGATAGTGTCAAGACGAGATCCCAAGTTCACCGCTTCGCAAATTGTGCCTTTGCCTCATCGATAGAGCCAAAGAATATTAATGAAGCATGCGAAGATAGCGCTTGGATCTTAGCCATGGAGGAGGAGCTCATTCAATTCGAGAGGAATGAAGTTTGGGAGCTTGTTCCATTGCCATCGAAGAACCACACCGTCATAGGGACAAAGTGGATCTTCAAGAACAAAACCGACGAAAACCAAGTCGTCGTCCGGAACAAAGCTCGGTTAGTAGCTCAAGGCTATCGTCAAGAGGAAGGTATCGATTTCGAAGAATCTTTCGCTCCGGTAGCTAGATTAGAATCAATTAGATTACTTTTGTCTTTTGCATGCCATAAGAATTTTAAATTATTTCAAATGGATGTTAAAAGTGCATTTTAAACGGAGATGTCGTTGAGGAAGTTTACGTTTCTCAACCTCCGGGCTTCGTAAATGAAAAATTTCCAAATCACGTTTTTAAACTAAAGAAAGCTCTTTATGGTTTGAGACAAGCTCCTCGAGCTTGGTATGATCGCCTAAAGAATTTTCTTTTGGATTTGAATTTTAAAATGGGCGAAGCCGATTCAACACTTTTTATTAAGCATGCGAATAATGATATTTTATTAGTTCAAATTTATGTTGATGATATCATTTTCGGTGCTACTAACTTCGCTCTTTGCGAAGAGTTTTCTAATGTGATGAAGGAACAATTTGAGATGAGCCACATGGGCGAACTCAAATATTTCTTAGGTCTCCAAATTCGCCAAATGAACGATGCAATCTTCATCCACCAAACGAAGTACACGGTGGAGTTGCTAAAGCGATTTGGAATGGAGAATGCCTCCGGGAAAAAGACTCCAATGAGCACGACTACGCATCTTGACAAGGATACGGGCGGTAAGGATGTAGACATTCGTCTATATCGAGGTATGATAGGTAGTTTGCTTTATCTTACCGCAAGTAGGCCCGATATTATGTTTGCCGTATGTATATGTGCTCGTTATCAGTCTCAACCTAAGGAGTCTCACTTAGTAGCGGTAAAGCGTATTTTTCGCTATCTAAGTTACACATTAGATTTTGGATTACTTTATCCGAGATCTAGCACATATGAGTTAGTCTCATATAGTGACGCTGATTATGCGGGATGCAAATCCGACAGGAAAAGTACTAGTGGCACTTGCCATTTTATAGGAAATTCTCTTGTCTCTTGGTTTTCCAAGAAGCAAAATTCCGTATCACTTTCAACCACCGAGGCGGAATATATTGCCGCCGGTGCCGCGTGTGCTCAAGTTCTTTGGATGAGACACACACTTAAAGACTTTGGTATAAATTGTGATACTTGCCCTATCATGGTTGACAACCAAAGTGCAATATGTCTTTCCAAGAACCCGGTACATCATTCCCGTTCGAAACACATAGATGTCCGACACCACTTTTTAGATGATCATGCTGCTAAAAAGGACATCATTCTAGTGTACGTTGAAACCCAAAAGCAAATCGCCGATATTTTCACGAAACCCCTAAAGGAGGACTCCTTTGTGCGGTTGCGTCGAGAATTGGGGATTATGGGTGAATCCGAGATATAGGATTCATGTTTCATTCAATAATTTTGCATGCTATTATTTTTGGCAATATCTCATTCATGCTAGAATTATTGGATTTTTCGGGAATTTTATGTGATATCTTGATTTTTCGTTCGATTTGTGCGTAATCGTCAAATTTCTGTTTTTCGATGATTAATGGGGTAGTTTAGATGTTTATTGAGAGTTTTGAGATTTATCGTCCAAGCGTATTTTGGAGAGAACTTGATTTTCAAGTTTTTGTCTCTTTAGTCGGTTCATGTTCTGTGACCGACCGACTAGATTGAGATCTAGTCGGTCAGTACTTGAACGCAGACCGACTAAATCTTATCAGTAATTCTTGGATTCAGCCACTGTTTGCAACTAGTCGGTTCAAGCTCATTGACCGACCGACTAGATCGTGATCTAGTCGGTCAGTGCTTGAACTGTGACCGACTAGTTGTGCCAGGGACTGTTTGGTAATTTACGATCTCGACCGACTTAAACTCATTTTAATCGGTCTGTTCTCATTCTAATAGGTCTATTCTCTTTCTCCTCCAGCTCGAAATCCCGATTCCCCTCAAAACCCTTCCACTTCCGATCGATCTCCGGCCATTTTTCCGGCCATCTCCGTCGATCTCCTCCGTCGGCCCCTCGTTCTAGGTGATCTCCTCTCCTCCTAGGGTTAGATTTCCTTTCCTAGAGCTAGGGCTTGCTCGGTTTCTAAGGTTCTTAGGGTTTATCTATTTTTTTTCGGCTAGGGCTTCTTCGTTTGATCTCCTTGTCCCGTGTCTTGCTTCGACTATGGCAAGAACACGCATTCCGATCACTCCCTCTAGCCCCTCTCCGATGACCGTTGATCCAATCTCTTCGGATCCCGAGCATCCAACCCCTCCGAAGCGTAGAGCCAAGACCACCCATCCTTCGTCGTCTTCGCCTCCTCTCAAGAAGAAGAGGACGACGACCGCTCAACCTAGAGGTCAACCGAAACCCAAACCCAAGCCTAAGCCAAAGGCCAAAATTCTTGCTTCTCAATCTTCGTTCCATACTCCTACCGATTCTGATACGGAGTATAACCCCGAGACCGAGACTCATAGGGAACCCACTCCTCCTATTCATCCCGAGTCTAGCACCCACCCTCGTACGTCTACCCGTAAGCCTAAGGGAAAGGGTCCGATGCCGGTGGGCGGTGTCGATATTTCCTTATGTCGCGATGACCCTTTGTGTCTCGCGGCGTATAACCGTATCGAACATTGCCCGCTGCTTCTGGAGCATTTCGTCCAGTTTAGCGAATTCATAGGGTTAGCTGATCTTCTGTCGTCGTCGGGTCTTCTCGATTACCTTCGATATGACCCGAAGGCGAATCCTCACCCCTACCCTAGATTAGTGAAGCTTTTCTATGCTAATAGGATCCGGGGTCAGTACGATCAGACCCACTCTGTTGAGACGACCGTTTTGGGGACTCCTATAGTCCTCACTGCGGAAATCTTAGGATAGATTTTGGGTATCTCTTCGTCTGGCCTTCTTCCTTCTGATATCTCGGTAGATGATATTTCTTCTCTTGATCAGACCATCCTTTCAGAGATTTTCCATCAGATTCCTCCTGCCATGATTGGCGTGCCATCTAAATCATTCAAGCCAAATGCATGGGTCCTAAATCTGATTCTGAAGTCGTGCTTGCTTCCCAAGTACGGCTCCTCATCTTTACCATCCCAGCCATTTTTGAAGCTTATATATGCGATCTTCATGGGGAGCTCGATTAATTGGGCTCGAATTATACTCGATAAGATTGACTCTTTCGAGTGTATTCGAAAGTCCAATAAATCGGCTCATATCCCATTTCCTTGCATGTTGACCCTCGTGTTTCGTCATTTTCGTGTCACATTGCCTCGTGACGATGAGCGTCCCCTTGGTCCTCCCCTGAATGCGACGGCCGTCAAGAAATCTCTTGCGGCGCTTCGTCACGTTCAGAGGACGACACCTTCAGCATCTGTCCCTGCCTCTGCCAGTGCCTCTGCTACTCCCGTTGCCACCCTTGATGATGTCGTCCGGATACTTCTTCGTCACGAGTCCCGCTTGGCTCGTACCGAGGAGGTAGTTTGCCGTATGGCTCGTCAGATGGGTGTTGAGCTTCCTCCTTCCGTGTCTGAGGCCGAGGAGATGGACGATGAGGAGCTTGACGAGCTTGCTACTTCTTTTGCCCGTGGCGATGAGGCCACTGCTGCTGCTGCTGCTGGTACTTCCACTTCTGCTCCTGGAGTTGCCACCTCTTCCGGTGTTCCAGAGCCATCTGCTGCAGCTCTTCAGCCTTCTGAGCCTGCTGCTGACCCAGTTTCCGAGCCTGATCATGTATCTGCTGCTGCTGTTTCTGTCGAGACTCATGCTGCTGTTGAGCCTGTTGCTGAGATCTCGACTCCTGCCCCGACGATTCCATCTGTTGAGACACCTCTTCTCCCTGCAGAGCCTGAGTCCACTCCGTCGACTGGACCCACGGACGCTGCAGATCCAGCCTCCTCCTCGTGATCGTTGTTCCGAGGACTCTCCATATACGCTTTGGATGATATATTCTTGTGAGAGTGTCTTGGGTTAGGATGGGGTTGAGAGATGCTTTGATGTATTTTTTTTTGTGCTTTCTGGTTGTCGGTGTTGGATTTTATGATATGTTGATGATGATGTATTTTTTGTTGTAGTATTTATTTTGATGAGGATGATGATGATGATGTATTTCTTTTTGATGATATGTAGCGCTTGATATGATGTATCTCATATATTCGATGTGATATTTTTTGGATGTACTCATGTTGTCTATATATATATATATGTTCATCATCGTTCACTTTATCTTTTATTCGTCGTGCAAATTTTAATATTCGTTGAATATATTTGAAATGTGATATCGAATCGACGCATAAAAAGTTGGTTAAATGGATTTAAATTCTGTAATTTTGTAGAATTGTTTTCCATGCACAAAATTAACCAAGAATATTGAATATTGAAGAGTATGTTTCTTTATTCAAGAAATGAATAATGATTTGGTGTTTTTGATGATTTTGATTTTTTTTGATAATGGAAAATTTGGCACACCTTATTTTGATTTCCACAATTTTTCCCTTGGTGTCAAGTTGGTCCATTGCCTTTGTCTACGACTCCCGATGTTGGATTTTACATTTCCTAATTGTTGTCGTTGTATGCCCCCCATTTTTGGGATAATGCCAAAGGGGGAGAGATAATGATAATAAATAGCGCAAATGAAAATTTAACTCAATTTCCAAGAATCTAGTTTGATATGCTAGATTCAGGGGGAGTTAAGATACATATAAGGATTTTCAAAATCCGATATTTCAAAAATCAATTCACTTTATTTATCTTACTCGTCTGCTTGATGCAATTCATTTATATTCATTTTGGAATTAACGTGTCATCAATGCAGGGGGAGTAAGTATTTTACATTTGAATTATTATCTTTGATTATTATTTATGTTGGTTTGTCATCACCAAAAAGGGGGAGAATGTTGAATATTGGACTCCCCGGATTTGGTTTTGGATGATGAGCAAACATAAATACTTCATGAACTAACAATTTGTGAGCGCAGTATTGGAGATCGTCGCCAATTTCACGAGAATATTCAAAGCGACATCTCAACACTTCCAAAAGCTCGTATTCAAGCCTAAAGCTTCGTTGAAGCTCTTGCGACGCTTTGGAAGTAATGAAGATTCAATCGAAGCTCCCAAAGACCGTTTATTAAGGTTTTTCACAAGATATTCATAGTGGAAATCTTGAGTTAGGGTTTCTAACTCAAGTATCCGGAAGGGATCCGGGTGGTTGGGACGTAGGATCACCGGGAACAAGTCGGGGAGACTTGGGTGGATCCGAACCCATTAACTTCATTTGTTAGCATTGTTGATTTCATTGTTGTCATTCAATTTAAGCTTCCGCAAATTGACTTGGTAGTTGTGTGCAATTTAATTTGGAATAATACGCCTTATTATTTTAAAGTACTATTCACCCCCCGTCTAGTACTTGTGCAGTAGCTGGTAGGGCATTACATCTGGCTAGTGAATTTACTACAACTACTATATCGGGACGCGTGCAGTTAGCCAGAAGTTCTCTGATTACACTTAGATAAGGGATTTCAGGACCTAAAATATCATCCTCTTCTTCCAGCTGACAGCATGGGTCTTTATGTGCATCTAATGAACGTACTACTATAGGGATACTAATTAGAAGACAATGGTCCTTGTGTAATTTCTTCAACTCTGGGTGTATGAAGTTTAATGTAACCGAAGTTTATCTTTTTAGAAAAATCTGTGAGCCATGACATATTTTTATGTTGCCTAGGTCTTAGATAGTCAAGCTAAAATAGAAATTTTTGGTTTTTATTCATGAGATCTAATGAGATTTAAGTTGTTTACAACTATGATCTCAAATCATGTTCTTTGCTCTTTATAAAGATGCAAAGACAACACTTAGTAGGAATCCTTACTTTGTCAAGGGATTCACTTGGTTTTACGATATTATTTCTTCAATAAAATAGACGTCCCGAAGTCTATTCTGGCATTTAAGGAAATGTGGAATTTATCTTTATCAATGTATCCATAAAGGTATGATGTCACAACATCCAAAAGCAACATATCCAAAATTTCATTTGCCAAATTGTAAGGTATTCGCAATTTGTAACTAGGAAATCAGATGCATTATTTATATAAGTGAGTCATGCTGATCTTAATTTGTTTACTCCTCAGTTTCAGCTAAAAAAATCCTTGAGCTATATGCGAAAAAAAAATCCTTGAGCTATATGCTATACTTCATAGCGTAAGATTTGTACTTATATTTTTTATTCATGCAATACTTATTATGCACATAGGTTTGATACCTTTTGGTGTCTAGACTTCAGGTCCGAACACTTCAATTTTCATAAGCGAGTCTAGCTCAGCTTTTATTGCCTCGTTCCACATTTGGCCAATCTCTACGTTTGCATTTTAGCAACAGAGTATGGAACGATATTATATAATTTTCATTGTTTTTGCAATGTAAGTGGCAATATGTTACGTGAATATATTGTCAACAATTGTGTTCTTTCTGTCCAATACCTCCCCAGTACGTACAACACTTAATTTCATTTCAATTTCTGTAATGGCCCAGTTGCCATGCACGGTAGGGTGTACATGTTTATGCTCCAGGATGTGTGTATGCGTATATACATGTATGTGTATGTGTAGTGTGACTAGTAAATATGTAGTGTGTATAGTAATTATCTATTGGTTGCTTACATGTATGCCTATATGGATGGATGCATGCCTATATGAATGTGTTATCAGTATACATATGGTTGCTTGAATGAGGATGTCCTGGATGTATGTGTAGTTGATAAAATGTATTGTAGTGATATGATAGTGCATTATTTATTAATGTTGGTTTATACGGTAATGTTTTGAGTGTTAGTGATGATATGTTATTAATAGGGGTAGTATTATTATTCATAGTGAACATGACATTATTGTAATTAGTTGTGGTGTGTGTGTATAGTAGAGGGGAGTATGCAAGTAATGGCTATTTAGTAATTAAGTGGGATAGTGTGTGTAGAGTAATGGCTCTTGAATAATTTGAAGATGGTGTATGTGTGTATAGTAGCATGATGACATGTCCTACTTGGATCCTTAAGGGTTAAGAAAAAGAAAAAGCAAAGCAAAGCAAAGCAAAGTCTAGAAAAGAAAAGAAGATGAAAGAAAGAGGAGAAAACTCTAGAATCCATTCATTTCTCTTCCTCTTTCTTCCCATTTTCCTTTATTTTTTTCATCATATTTCTTGTTATTTTCGGATTTTCCCTTTCCTCTCACTTTTGCCTCAATTTTTCATGGAAAAATATCCTCTCTTCCCTCCTTTAAAGCCATAATCTATAGTGCTAGCAAGTAGAAGTTGATGGAAGCTTAAAAGAGGAGATTGTGCATGCAAATGGGAGCTTTTGTGATGGAGTTTGGAGAAGAAGTTTTCATGAGGCCAAAGCTTGGATTTTGATAATAAAATGAAGCTAAATGAGGTAGGAATCCAATTTCCCTAGTATGCTATTTTGATTGTCAT
The DNA here is from genome assembly GCA_030789695.1 of Scilla litardierei. Taxonomy (NCBI): domain Eukaryota; kingdom Viridiplantae; phylum Streptophyta; class Magnoliopsida; order Asparagales; family Asparagaceae; genus Scilla; species Scilla litardierei. The sequence continues at coordinate 162,880,895 of CM061138.1, forward strand.
TTGTAAAAATAAAAATCTCATCTTGGTTGCATAATTTCATCTCTTGATTAAAGCTGAAAGTTTGACTAAGTTCTGGGCATAATTGGCTATTAGAAATGCTCTGAAAATTTTATATCTTGTTTATTTCGTAGTTATGAAAAACTTTCATGTTCACAATTTTTTCCAATTCGAACTGAAAGTTAGGTTAAAAATTCAATGTTTACATCTTGTCTGAAATTCTATCAAACTAGACACATTTTAGTAAAACGAAGCTCAGTACCTGCACACACACTGGAATTGTATGATCTTACTCTCGTTGGAAAGTTAACAAGTTTTTCTCCAACTTCATCAGAGTGCTTAATTTTCGTAATTCTGACTGCAATGGCCCAAAATCAGCACTCAATATAGGCCCTGAAATCTGTCTGGAAAACAGATTTGGCAGCATTCACTAAATAATTCACCATAAATCACTTACTTAATACATTTGCTTGAAATATTATCTGTGAATCCATAACTATCATACCTACAACTTTCATTTACATTGCATTGTTATGTTCCATACAAAAATATGGTGTAAACTGCTCTTCTATCTGACTGTTGTGCAATTTCCAGCAAGCTAAAGTGTTTTCAAGGGTTTTAAACGATGTGTTATGGTTAGTACTATTGCTATCATTAATGAATGATGTCTTTAACTAAAAGGAAGCTTCATAATGCTAATTGGTGATGATATTATAGTGTGACAATAACCATGTTAATAATACCCCTTAGGTGTTTACGGAAATGTTGCTATTAGTCTCATGTTGCTATTGGTTTCATGCTATCATTTTCATGTTGCTAGAAGAGGATGTCATCTTGCTTTGTTTAACTAATTTCCTGTTGGAATAAGTGATGTTGGCATATATTTTGTTGGCTCATACTTAATTAATTTCATATTGCAATCAATGGTGAAGTTGGATAATTACATGTGTTGGGATCATATGTGTTGGAAATGAGATCTATGTGGTGAATGTTGTGGTTGGAAAGAATATATGTGTTAGAATGAGAGGTGGTGAAAATGGTGATTGATATGTGATTCCTTTTGTTACATGATATTTTAATTGAAATGCTAAGAAATGATTAAGTCCTCTTAAATGAGGGTGACACGGGGATTGGGGGACACTAAGTTGTGGGAAAAACATGAGTGTCTGGACTGGTGGTTGGTGGCCCTCCTGTTCTTGCCCGAGTGGTGGGGAGTGGCAGAAATGAGGAAATGGGAGAAAATGTGAAGGGAAAATAAGGGGAAAACATGGCTCCTTTAGTAAGAGCATGTCTCGGGGAGTTTGCCTGTTCCACCCCAACTGGGGGTGAGGTCCAGTCCCAAGAAGGTTTACCCACTACTTAGGGTCCAAATCACTATTAAATAACTTTCGTTATTTTTGTAGCATTATTAAATGTTGCTTACTTGTACATTCTTTACTTGTAGCTTCCATGTTGTGTACCCTTGTTATATGCATCACCTATTATAGTTCATGTCGCTTGCGTTTATTTTACTTATGTTGTTGCACTCTTTAGTTGTTGTACTTGCGTATGTTATGCATTCAATGCTTTAAGTCATACACATGTTTCCTTTAGCTCATTCCATGCTTCAAATTTGCACCTTGCTAAGAATGCATGTAACATAGTTGCATTTTCATAATAGCATACTAGAGGGAGTTAGCATTCCTACTGGGTCACGCGTTGACGTGCCCCCGTTGACTTTTTCAGGTGTGGTTCTTGGAGATGACAGATGGAGCTGGAGGTTGAGTTTGGAGTTTTGTAGTTGGGAGTTGGAGCTTAGATTGGGTGGTGAGGGGTAAGGAGAGAGCTATGTGTACTTTAGGTTTTTCTTTTGGGGTGAGAGATGCTTGTACTATATGACTTGATGCAATGGGATGTTTGAGATGTATATGAAATTGTTCAGTGTTTGGCTTTCAGTATTTCTCTCTGACTTTGTGTCGTTCTGTGTTTGTTGGTTGGATATTTGTTGAACACTACATGTACTATTCCCAGCAATGCACAGTGGACCTGCAGATATATTTTAGTTCTCGTCATGTACCATGCCTCCATGCGTATCCCAGGGAGCGGGTCGTGACAGGTGGTGGCCCACGCAGGTCCCCTCACTGCTGTTGTGTACGGAATAGTATGAGTAGTGTTCTTGTGTTTGTGGGTAGTCGAGCCCTAAGGTGGGTAAAGTCCAACCTTAGGATGGGACCAGATATCAGAAGCTTGAGGTATAGAACCCAGAGGGTTTAAATTCGAATGTTGATTCAATATGAATGTGTGTACGTATTTATGTGTGTAGGTAGGTGTACATATACATATCTATAGTTCTATAAGTGTTGACTATGGCTTGCTGAGTATATTGAGATGATATACTCACGTGCATATGACTATGGTATGTGTACGAATGATTATATGACTATGTTATTGTGTTTGAATTGTGTGCGTTAATAAATGATTGACTTATGAATAATGTGTGAGATTGAATTATATAATTGTTTAAGGTACGAGTAGTGTATAGATGTACTGTGTATTGGCTATATAATGTATATGATATGCACATGTTGGGTGTGCAGATGCACGTGTGAATCCTTGAGTTCCACCCATGTATGTGTGGATATGTCTTAAGAGTATGAGTGTTGCGTGTTGATATATGTGATGAGTATATGATACATGTATGACTGTAAGCTGGCACGCTTACACCTGTGTATGGATGAATAAAATTTGGTGTGGTTATCTATATATATTGACATTGATATGGTAGACCCTTGTGTACTGATATATCTGTGAATGTTGGATGGATGTTAGGGGACATATATGATTGTATGTCTGGGTATAGAGGTACATGTGTTTATGTGTAAATAAATGGTAGCCTATGAGTAATGTATAACATGGAATTATATAATTGATTGATATCTAGGTCGTTTATAGATATAGTGTGCTGATTGTATTTATAGTATGTGGTATACATGTATATGCTGAATGTGTAGATCCAGGTGCGGATCTTTGCGTTCCACTCGGGTATGAGTGGGCATGTTATAGGTGTATTAGAGTTGTGTGTTTGATACATATACGGAAGATGTACATGGTTACATGTCTGGTTGTAAGCGGATACGCTTACACCCGGTGTTTGGATAGATATGTCATTATGTGAATATTTGTGTGTGTTGGTATTGTTGTATGAGCCTTTTTGTGATGACATGTATATGTGTGCTTGGATATATGCTAGGAGACATACATGGTTGTATGTCTACATCTATATAATGAGGTGCATGTGTATGTATGACCAATACCATGAATATGTGTATCACTGTATTAAGTGTTGATATACGAATGTGTTGTATATATAAGTTTGGGGTAGATTGACTATGTATAACTATATTCACCCTTATTTATGTCCTGAGTTGGAAAGTCTGAGGACGGACTTTATTTTAAGGTGGGTAGAATGTAATGGCCCAGCTGCCATGCATGGTAGGGAGTACATGTTTATGCTCCAGGATGTGTGTATGCGTATATACATGTATGTGTATGTGTAGTGTGACTAGTAAATATGTAGTGTGTATAGTAATTATCTATTGGTTGCTTACATGTATGCCTATATGGATGGATGCATGCCTATATGAATGTGTTATCAGTATACATATGGTTGCTTGAATGAGGATGTCCTGGATGTATGTGTAGTTGATAAAATGTATTGTAGTGCTATGATAGTGCATTATTTATTAAAGTTGGTTTATACGGTAATGTTTTGAGTGTTAGTGATGATATGTTATTAATAGGGGTAGTATTATTATTCATAGTGAACATGACATTATTGTAATTAGTTGTGGTGTGTGTGTATAGTAGAGGGGAGTATGCAAGTAATGGCTATTTAGTAATTAAGTGGGATGGTGTGTGTAGAGTAATGGCTCTTGAATAATTTGAAGATGGTGTATGTGTGCATAGTAGCATGATGACATGTCCTACTTGGATCCTTAAGGGTTAAGAAAAAGAAAAAGAAAAGCAAAGCAAAGCAAAGTCTAGAAAAGAAAAGAAGATGAAAGAAAGAGGAGAAAACTCTAGAATCCATTCATTTCTCTTCCTCTTTCTTCCCTTTTTCCTTTATTTTTTTCATCATATTTCTTGTTATTTTCGGATTTTCCCTTTCCTCTCACTTTTGCCTCAATTTTTCATGGAAAAATATCCTCTCTTCCCTCCTTTAAAGCCATAATCTACAGTGCTAGCAAGTAAAAGTTGATGGAAGCTTAAAAGATGAGATTGTGCATACAAATGGGAGCTTTTGTGATTGAGTTTGGAGAAGTTTTCATGAGGCCAAAGCTTGGATTTTGATAAGAAAATGAAGCTAAATGAGGTAGGAATCCAATTTCCCTAGTATGCTATTTTGATTGTCATTTGTAGAAATAAAAATCTCATCTTGGTTGCATAATTTCATCTCTTGATTAAAGCTGAAAGTTTGACTAAGTTCTGGGCATAATTGGCTATTAGAAATGCTCTGAAAATTTTATATCTTGTTTATTTCGTAGTTATGAAAAACTTTCATGTTCACAATTTTTTCCAATTCGAACTGAAAGTTAGGTTAAAAATTCAATGTTTACAGCTTGTCTGAAATTCTGTCAAACTAGACACATTTTAGTAAAACGAATCTCAGTACCTGCACACACACTGGAATTGTATGATCTTACTCTCGTTGGAAAGTTAACAAGTTTTTCTCCAACTTCATCAGAGTGCTTAATTTTCGTAATTCTGACTGCAATGGCCCAAAATCAGCACTCAATATAGGCCCTGAAATCTGTCTGGAAAACAGATTTGGCAGCATTCACTAAATAATTCACCATAAATCACTTACTTAATACATTTGCTTGAAATATTATCTGTGAATCCATAACTATCATACCTACAACTTTCATTTACATTGCATTGTTATGTTCCATACAAAAATATGGTGTAAACTGCTCTTCTATCTGACTGTTGTGCAATTTCCAGCAAGCTAAAGTGTTTTCAAGGGTTTTAAACGATGTGTTATGGTTAGTACTATTGCTATCATTAATGAATGATGTCTTTAACTAAAAGGAAGCTTCATAATGCTAATTGGTGATGATATTATAGTGTGACAATAACCATGTTAATAATACCCCTTAGGTGTTTACGGAAATGTTGCTATTAGTCTCATGTTGCTATTGGTTTCATGCTATCATTTTCATGTTGCTAGAAGAGGATGTCATCTTGCTTTGTTTAACTAATTTCCTGTTGGAATAAGTGATGTTGGCATATATTTTGTTGGCTCATACTTAATTAATTTCATATTGCAATCAATGGTGAAGTTGGATAATTACATGTGTTGGGATCATATGTGTTGGAAATGAGATCTATGTGGTGAATGTTGTGGTTGGAAAGAATATATGTGTTAGAATGAGAGGTGGTGAAAATGGTGATTGATATGTGATTCCTTTTGTTACATGATATTTTAATTGAAATGCTAAGAAATGATTAAGTCCTCTTAAATGAGGGTGACACTGGGATTGGGGGACACTAAGTTGTGGGAAAAACATGAGGGGCTGGACTGGTGGTTGGTGGCCCTCCTGTTCTTGCCCGAGTGGTGGGGAGTGGCAGAAATGAGGAAATTGGAGAAAATGTGAAGGGAAAATAAGGGGAAAACATGGCTCCTTTAGTAAGAGCATGTCTCGGGGAGTTTGCCTGTTCCACCCCAACTGGGGGTGAGGTCCAGTCCCAAGAAGGTTTACCCACTACTTAGGGTCCAAATCACTATTAAATAACTTTCGTTATTTTTGTAGCATTATTAAATGTTGCTTACTTGTACATTCTTTACTTGTAGCTTCCATGTTGTGTACCCTTGTTATATGCATCACCTATTATAGTTCATGTCGCTTGCGTTTATTTTACTTATGTTGTTGCACTCTTTAGTTGTTGTACTTGCGTATGTTATGCATTCAATGCTTTAAGTCATACACATGTTTCCTTTAGCTCATTCCATGCTTCAAATTTGCACCTTGCTAAGAATGCATGTAAAATAGTTGCATTTTCATAATAGCATACTAGAGGGAGTTGGCATTCCTACTGGGTCACGCGTTGACGTACCCCCGTTGACTTTTTCAGGTGTGGTTCTTGGAGATGACAGATGGAGCTGGAGGTTGAGTTTGGAGTTTTGTAGTTGGGAGTTGGAGCTTAGATTGGGTGGTGAGGGGTAAGGAGAGAGCTATGTGTACTTTGGGTTTTTCTTTTGGGGTGAGAGATGCTTGTACTATATAACTTGATGCAATGGGATGTTTGAGATGTATATGAAATTGTTCAGTGTTTGGCTTTCAGTATTTCTCTCTGACTTTGTGTCGTTCTGTGTTTGTTGGTTGGATATTTGTTGAACACTACATGTACTATTCCCAGCAATGCACAGTGGACCTGCAGATACATTTTAGTTCTCGTCATGTACCCTGCCTCCCTGCGTATCCCAGGGAGCGGGTCGTGACAATTTCTCCTGGAATTTACTCTTCAGGGGATTCTCGGAGGGGTGAGGATATGGACATGAGCTCATATCCTATGGTAGTACTGTCTCACGTGTAAAGAGATGGGTTTGCCCTCGAGGCAATTTATCTATATGTATGTGCACAAACGTCTTGTTCAAAATAAAAGTAAGCTGTTTGGTAAGAATTTACCTAAGTTAATTATAATGTAATCTTCATTAGAACTTAGGTATAGTCCTGAGACTTACTGCAAGGTCAAACATGTATCAAGATGGATATCTCGATCATGGAGAAGTGTTTGACCGATTGTAACATAGGTCTAAAAACGTTTGTAGTCGTGGATGTTTCGAGAAATGAATGTCGACACATCGGATATACCATTGTGTCTTAGTCTTCACCATTTAATGGTGACGATGATCTCATGGTCGTTTGACTTGGCGAAGTCGAAGACGAGACACAGGTGCTCATTGGAGAATGAGTTCACTAAACGACCCAACGTGAGTTATCATATGGTTTATATTGACCAATCTGTCAATGATAACTCTTAGTGATGATATGCAAGTTGGTCTTTTGACTTGAGGTCATTGTAACGAACCAGTGCATGAACGGTGTCACTTAGATTACTGATCTAGCCTCGAAAAATCCCTGTTAAAAGGCATTTGGTTAGGTGACACTTGAAACGTGCGAGGAGAGTAATGACCAAGAGAGGATTCGTCTCTACCGTCAATGGGGAGTTAGTGTCGCAGTGTTAGTTCAATCTTTAGTAAAAACTCTGGCCAAAGTATGTTGAAAGAAGTCCAACATTATTTGACTAAAGATTGATGGAGACTAACCAAGTTCAAGCTAGTAGGGTTGACATTTGACCATACCCTAGGCTTGAATCAATCGGCATAGTTTTGACGAAGAGACTAAAACTGCGGTATTCATCACGGACACAGTCATGGTGGTCACAATAATACTCATGTTGATGAGTTAACCACATAAGTATGATACCGAAAAAGGGACGGCACCTGCTATTCGTGGTCACTGCCATCTGGGGTTTCGAGCCCCACCTATAGTAGGGTCAGGCTGTAGGGTCTCATACAGAGTGAGACATTCATCCAATAATAAGTACAAATTAGGGAGAAAATACATTTGATGCAAGAGACAGAAACTGCAAAGAGTTTACAGTTAGCTTCTGGACTCGGGATAAATGATTCTGAGTGCAAGAGGGAGATGTTGAGGGATGTATGCCTTCAGTTCATTTGTATTTGATGCAAATGGATTTTAATATTAGATGTGGAAATTTTGCATATGATGCAAATGGAATTAAATGTGTCATAAAATATTTACGTGCATATTTAATATAATAAACACATGGAAAGGGTTACCTGGATGACGGGATCATCCCGGTCTAAACACAGGTTCAAACTGCGTCAAAACGGACTCCAAACACACAAAATAGAGCCAAACAGCAAAAGAAGCCCATTAAGTACATTGCGGGTCAGGGCCTGCACCCGCAGGCGCCCGACCCATGGGCCGCCCGGCCAGCAAGGCGGGCGGGTGGCATGCGTGCACCCTACAGGCGGGGCCCGCCCTCTTCATGCGGGCGGGGCCCCGCCAGCGTGCACGCGGATGCGTGCATAGCATGTGCCTACGGGGCATGCAATGTGTGCGCCCGTGCCATGTGTGTGCCCATGCACGTGAATTGCACATGCACGTAGGAGCAGACCGTGTGGGGACCATGTGGGGGGCCCACGGCCTAGGGCTTCGTGCCCATCTTCTGGTTGCTGCGTTTTTTTGGCTAAAATCTGGTGTTGGGTCATGTTTGGGACATCGTTTGAGGGGTCAAACAAAGTCGGAATCAGTTCTCGTTTTTTCCTATGCGTTCACCGTTCAACCCTCTTCGCAATGATGTATGACATCGTCCTTGGAGCTCAACGGTGAGGGAGAAAATTTGTCAAAGTTTGGCCTTCGTATAAGGCAAAGTAATTTGACTTTTCTTCTCCAATTTTTAGTCTCACATTGGATATGCAGGAAGGGGAGGGGTCAGCCGCCTATATAAATAGTGGCCAACCCTTCCTTGAAACTCGCCCCAAGCTCCAGATCTGAGTAGCTTCATTAAACATGAGCTTAAATAAAATATTCCCTCTTTCTCCCTAAATTTTTCCTTGCTCCTGATCGGGCTCTAGCAAAGCTATGAAGGAGTCTGATTGGATCCGAAGTCTTGCCGAAGGATCCACTCAAGGTGAAACTTTCTTCGACGCGTGGTTGGCTTGGTGACAAGGGTGTTGGTCGCCTCGATATGCGGTGCAGTTCAGGAAGTGGTTCGGCTCGGGACGCGGTTCGGCTTAGGAGAAGCAACACAGGGGCCAAAGAAATGTTGCTGAAAACGACGCTTCATATTCTGCGAAAACAAAGTAAAAGGTATGTAGTTTAAATTAAACATGTGTTTATAACTGCAAATGTTAGATAGATCTATTCGTAGGGGTTGGTGATGTGTCATGATATTCCACATTTTATCGATAAGATTACATGTCAAAATGATTGCTCAATTATATATTTCATACGCTTTTATGCTATTATTTGGAATAATATGACTTTCGGAGCGTTTATGTCCATTTCAGGGATTTGGGCGATATTGGAGCAATTTGGAGCCAATAAGACGGTCGGCGACGTGAGAGCACTAATGAGACTCATGATGACATGCTCAAGGTTCCAAAGAAGAATACTGGAGCAAGGAAGGGGGAGGAGAGAAAGTCGCGCGATCGAGCTATGATGCGGCGAAGGAATCGAGCAACCCGAAGTGCTGAAAACAGGACATCCGTGCACTATTTCTAAATCTGCTATTACCTGGGATTTTCACTATTTTTCTGATATTTTTCCCAGGTAGTAGACTTCAAGACGGTTCTAACTCCACCAAGAACACGCAAATCGGAGGTCGGATGAGCCCTGGGGAATTTCTGCAAGTTGATGGTGCAGTGCTGAAATTGTTCTCAGCAGCCTACTCGATCGAGTAGCACTCTACTCGGCCTGAGTCGTGCACTACTCGGTTAGAATGCTGCTTTTGGTGTCCGACTCGACCGAGCAACCTCCTACTCGGCCCGAGTCATATGCAAATGAGGCGGAAGTGCGTTTTTAGTCCCCAATCGACCGTGCAACCTCCTACACGGACCGATCAACCTCCTGCTCGGTCCGAGCAACGTCCTACTCGACTGAGCAGCTCCGAATCAGCCCGGGTTGGCAGAGCGACATATTTTGGATGCGTTCGGATTTCTGTACAACTCGACCGAGCAGCCAAACGACTCGACCGAGCTACCGATCGACTCGATCGAGCAGCCTTGTGCTCTGACCGAGTCACTGTGGGCCCATTCTTTAAACTGCGCCCAGATTTTTTTGGGAGATTTTGAGGGTTTTGGGTTTTGCGCAGCCTCTATTGTTGGGGGGTCAGAGAGTAGGGAATTCGGTACAGATTTTTTAGAGAGAATTTTAGGTAGACTTTTTTAGAAAATAATTGTTAGACTTAGATTAAAATTTCTGAAGACATTTTGGATCAAATTCTATTAAAGCTTGTTGGCTATTTTCTTGCGTTCTTGGAATCTGAGTTTCTCTTGAGATCTGGTATTCGCTCTGTAAGTTTCTGATCTTTATTTTACCAATTGCAATGATGTTCTCATCTATAAAAATGGTGTTTTTATCTGTTATTATCGCCATGTATGAGTAGATCTTTCTAGGGTTGATGGGTGAACCCTAGGATTTTAGGGGGAAAATGTAGATCTGGATCCCTACGTTGAATTGGGGATTTAGGGTTGTATTTCGGTAGATCCTACCGAATCCGTAGATAACCCGTACTTAGATCATGCCCACGGTCTGTGGAATTGATGTGCTTAAGGGGTATCTAGGGATTCGAATAGGGAAATCGGTGGATCCAATCAAGGCATGTGACCATGTCTGGCTCGCTCCTTGAGGGAATCCATCGATGAACTATACCGCTACGCTGACGGTTACCGCCATTGCGTCAGCAAGAGCCACTGAAATACCCCTCAATTCTAACCCATGAGAGTGGTACGAATTGGGGGATTTATCCCCTAGTCCCAATGCAATGCAAGGATCCTATTCCAACATTGACCCCCGACGATCTTAGCGGCGATCCCTAACGCCCTAACTCTTTTTATGCGACGTTGAGTGACACAACCTTCGCATCCACCACCATCGTAACTCTCCACACTCCACATCCATCAATAAACCCGCAAGTCTAACTCAACCTAGGAGTAGATAGGTACTATAGCACCACTTCCTCGTGTTTGATACCCGCTTGCCACTATACCGTGCGCTTACGGTAAACGACATCGTTCGGGGTTACATTCCGGACGCATCAAGTTTATGGTGCCGTTGCCGGGGAAGCGTTCCGCTAAACTATCTATTTACCACAATTAGGTTGATTAGATTGCGAAAAAAACAAAAAAAACCCCAAAAAATTAAAAATTAATAAAATAAAATAAATAAATAAAAACGGAGAGAGATTTTTCCAACCACCTGCTTTATCATTATCTCTATTTTCTTGAACCACTGATATCTTCTCCAGGTTGTTGTTTTTTACTATTCAGGTACAATGGATCAATCTTGAAATTATTCAGGCAATGATTATTCAGCACAGTATGAGGCTCCAATGGGAGAATGCGAATATTATTCACAGGACCCATACTATCAGATGGAAGGATATGATCAGTATTCAGAAAGCTACACCTACTGCGAGTCTTATGACAAGGAGGGACACATGCCCTACGACAGCCACGTCTGTCTCTTGAGTCCTGACCATCCTCTCAATTTGACACTCAATGCATTTATGGCACAGGTAGAGGAGAGCACGGCTGTCAGCGTTATGCTGAATGAGTCACATGATCGATGGCAGAAAGAGATGTCCGAAATCAACAAGTACTTTTCATATTACGAGCTCGATGGAGAGACTGAGGACATTGATACTTCCATATCTGAGGAGACAGCGACAGACATACACGATGCATCCGAGGGCGACACATTCACTTCCATACCCACAGAGCCAGAGCTTGTCACCGAGGAGGTCATGCATTGGGATGATGACACAGATATTCATAAGGATCCCGAGTGTTGCCCACCTTCAGTTGAGCTTCCGCAGCCGTCCCACCCTTCCATTGACAACGATAAGGATTCGCCTGATGAGACCCATACTCATATGCCAGAGCTGCCTGAAGAGCCTAAGACGAACGACAAGGAACTGCCTGTCGTGGTACATGAGAGCGGAGATGTATTTTCAGGGAAGTATCGTCTACCTATTTTTACTTTCCATATTTCTTTTGACGATCTTCTTTGGAAAACTTTTATTTTAGGGAAAAAATTTCCACATCAGATTGATGTGGTTTATCTCTTCCAGGGTATAGGTGGAGTCCTTGGAGAGATGCTGGGAGCCGCATTGCTGGAATCTGATGAAGCCTGTGGAGACACGCACCTGGCGGAGCCACGGAGAGTGCAGATAGAGTAGCTGCCTGCACCGGCAAAGATTCTGAATCTGCCTTTTGCTACAGGTGGTACCAATCCAGTAGTGTAGAATTTTATGCTTTAAATAATCACGAGTCCTCTCCGCAGCGAGAGGACCGTATATGATTTTATATGCTTTCTTAGTTAAATAAATTCACCCCACATGACGGCCCATTTATCTTCTACACCCAACCCTCTACTTATCATGCTTGGCCACCATTATTTTTGGCGTTTATTTCGCCTCTCCCCCCAATTTTTATGTGATGTTTAAGCTTGGGAGAGGGAGACCATTTTGTTAAGTGGCGCCCCCAATCTTGTCGTTGTCCTCTATTTATATCATACACACATTGAGGACAATGTGATGTTTAAGCTTGGGGGAGTACATAGTGCACGCACTTTGCTTTATCGTGAAACACACCTCGTATTTTCCATATGAACCATGTTCACTCTTATAGTTATGTCTCATATGCTTTATTTTTTATGAAATATCGTGGATTTATTTTTTTATGAACATTGATATCTGTTAGATTAGAGTTTAATTCCTTGATTAGTGTATCTTTGTTAATATGCTTTTTCATAGTTGAATCCATAGTTTCACAACCATATTCTCGAAACAGGTAAGTTAAAAATGAATGAATCAACTCTGAAAATTATTTGACACCTGCGTGATTTGATTGATAATTCTAGTGCTTCATGGATGTTTAGTGATTCAAAAGAGATAGGATAACCCCACGACAACCAAAGTAGTGATGATTAGGATTCCTGAAACCGAGCCATGTCTAGATTCTATGCTTTTCCTTTTTCTTTTGGAAAATAGCCAATAAATGATCTTTGATCATACTTTGCATTCCATCGCATTTACGTAAGTTTGCAAAAATCCCAATAATACAAAAATCAAACAAATATCTTGAATAAAAGGCCCTAGGGGTTCTTCGTAACCTAATGCCCTAAGACCATCTGGTCTGGGATGCATAGGCCGTTTCTTGTATATATTGAGTTATCTCGTGTATACAAAGAAAGAAAAATGCATATGAAATTTTCGTATAGCCAAAACAATATAAAACTACAAAATCCCATATCGCTATCTCCATTTCTTTATAGAACTAAGACATGGCAAAGTTGATGGGTTCTAGGAGTCTTGAAATGGTCGTAGTGTGGTGATGCCTTACCTTGATTGTATTTGCTAAATTCATTCCATGAAGTATAACAAAATACCACGCATGCTTGAAAACGTTTGATCATGACATATTACGCTGCTTAGAGATGTGTTGTGAACATTGGTTTCATTTCTGTGAACTTAGTATATTGCATGATAAACTATGATATGATATAACTCTAATCTCTTTTTATTGCTAACCAAGTTCATTATATTTATTGAAATCCACGTTATTTTAATTTGAGCGAGATTTAATTATTTGGGGTGTGTTCTAATTTCATATTGACGTGTGTTCATGAGATCTTGCATATCTTGGGTTCTTGTATTTTTCTGAATTTAAGATTGAACCCCTTGTCTCCATTTACACATCACCGCCTCACATCTTCATTGTATCCCACTCCCGTGTTAGCTTCTTACTAGTCTTCCTCGAGGACGAGTAAGAGGTAAGCTTGGGGGATTTTGATGTGTCATTATATTCCAAATTTTATCGATAAGATTACACGTCAAAATGATTGCTCAATTACAAATTTCATACGCTTTTACGCTATTATTTGGAATAATATGACTTTCGAAGCGTTTATGTCCATTTCAGGGATTTGGGCGATATTGGAGCAATTTGGACCCAATAAGACGGTCGGCGACGTGAGAGCACCAATGAGACTCATGATGACATGCTCAAGGTTCCAAAGAAGAATACTGGAGCAAGGAAGGGGCAAGAGATAAATTCGCGTGATCGAGCTATGATACGGCGAAGGAATCGAGCAACCCGAAGTGCTGAAAACAGGACATCCGTGCACTATTTCTACATCTGCTATCACCTAGGATTTTTTACTATTTTTCCGATATTGTTTCTAGGTAGTAGACTTCAAGACGGTTCCAACACCATCAAGAACGCGTAAATCGGAGGTCGGATGAGCCCTGGGAAATTTCTGCACGTTGATGGTGCAGTGCTGAAATTGTTCTCAACAACCTAATCGGTCGAGTAGCACTATACTCGGCCCGAGTCGTGCACTACTCGGTCAGAATGATGTTTTTTGTGTCCGACTCGACCGAGCAACTTCATACTCGGCCCGAGCAACCTCTTACTCGGCTCGAGTCATGTGCAAATGAGGCTGAAGTGCGTTTTTAGTCCCCAATCGACCGTGCAACCTCCTACATGGACCGATCAACCTCCTGCTCGGTCCGAGCAATGTCCTACTCGACCGAGCAGCTCCGAATCTGCCCGGGTTGGCAGAGCAACATATTTTGGATGCGTTCGGATCTCTGTACAACTCGACCGAGCAGCCAAACGACTCGACCGAGCTGCCGATCGACTCGACCGAGCAGCCCTGTGATTGGACCGAGTCACTGTGGGCCCATTCTTTGAACTGGGCCCGGATTTTTTGGGAGATTTTGAGGGTTTTTGGGTTTTGCGCAGCCTCCATTGTTAGGGGGTCAGAGAGTAGGGTGGGTTTTGCGCAGCCTCCATTGTTTGGGTTTTACCAATTGCTATGATGTTCTCGTCTATAAAAATGGTGTTTTTATCTGTTATTATCACCATGTATGAGTATATTTTTCTAGGGTTGATGGGTGAACCCTAGGATTTTAGGGGGGAAATGTAGATCTGGACCCCTACGTTGAATTGGGGATTTAGGGTTATATTTCGGTAGATTACCGAATCCGTAGATAACCCGTACTGAGATCATGCCCATGGTCTGTGGAATTGATGTGCTTAAGGAGTATCTAGGGATTCGAATAGGGAAATCGGTGGATCTAATCAAGGCACGTGACCATACCCGGCTTGCGCCTTGAGGGAATCCATCGACGAACTATACCGCTACGTTGACGGTTACCGCCATTGCGTCAGCAAGAGCCACTGAAATACCCCTCAATTCTAACCCATGAGAGTGGTACGAATTGGGGGATTTATTCCCTAGTCCCAATGCAATGCAAGGATCCTATTCCAATATTGACCCCCGACGATCTTAGCGGCGATCGCTAACGCCCTAGCTCTTTTTATGTGACGTTGAGTGACACAACCTTCGCATCCACCACCATCATAACTCTCCATACTCCACATCCATCAATAAACCCACAAGTCTAACTCAACTTAGGAGTAGATAGGTAGTATAGCATCGCTTCCCCGTGTTCGATACCCGCTTGCCACTATACCGTGCGCTTGCGGTAAACGACATCGTTCGGGGTTACATTCCGGACGCATCAGTTGGTCAGACCCAACCCCATGATAGTAGAGATCTTGGCTAGGGTTAATATCTTTAGTACTTGATTTAAAATTGTTTTATGTTTGTTTTTTCGTTGCTGATTTGTTTTCGTCGTCCGTCCGACTTAGGCCGGACGTCGAATTTATAGCCCTAATGATTTAGAAAACCCTACAATGGTATCAGAGCCATGTCTACTTGATCTATATTTTTACAATTATAAAATGTATGTAATACCGAATGTTTTCTCCATGAGATGGAGGTTGTGAAATAGTTGTTCCCTAGTAATGTTTTTATTTTCGAAAATTGTTTTTGAAACTTAGATTTAATTTTAAAATCATTTGATAATTTTAAAATTAGATCTTAATTATTATATGATGATAATTAATTTTGTGTAACTTAAATTTATGAGATAAAATTTAAGTTGCATGTTTAGCAAAAATTTTATGAGATAAATTTTAATTGCTTTGTTATCACGCTAAATTGTTTAGCTGATATTTTTAATGGTTAAATTGTTCTTGCTTATTATGTGATAATACAAGAGAGACTTTTAAGATAGCGATTAAACAGCCTTAAGAAAATTATATGATAATTTTTGAAGGACATGCTATGATTTAAAAATGTTGCAACAAATTAAACTTTTAATACATGATTAGTGTAATTTTGAACAAAAGGCTATGATTTAAATTGTTACAACTTGAATTTTAAATGCCTAATACATGATTAGGATAGCACCTTAAAAATCCTTATAGTTGATAAGGACATTAATAAAAGTTATTAATCAATCATAATAATTTCGAATTTTATGATTCAACTACTTGATAAGATTAACTAGTTTTAATGAAGCTATTTCTAGTCGATGACACACATATGAATAATTAGTTTCCTTCAATGAACCAAGATCCGGTCTAGTGTTTTTTGACTAATGTTGTAGATCACCCTAGTTCGACTGGGGATAGTGATCCTGGCCTAGCCAGATCCCTGTCCGTGTTCCGCCGGACCTCAAGGATGCGAATTATGATAATGTGACATCGTCGATTACATATAGTCAATTACGTTAAAAATCTTCTTCAAGGTTAGCCGTAGCCCTCATTGTTTTTGGATTAGGGGACTAAAAGACGCATGTCATAGTTGTTGAGTCTCCTCAAGTTATGACATAGTCTCTTTTAGAAGCCGACTCCATCATACATGTGATGTAGTCTAGTATTAACCCAAACCGTTGCGTCGGGTCTCCTCGAGAATCGGTGTTAGTTAATATTAGACATGAAATCAAGGGTTCGACTAGACTAGTCATTATGGGTTGTTGAGTCTCCTCTAGATCATAAGTGACTAAGGGTAAAAACCAATAGGGAGTCACATGTGATGTGATTGATAATGAGGTTATCTACCAACTGCAGAGTCGATCAGCTTGTTGAGTCTCCTCAAGGTTGTGAAGCTCATGGTGGTTGGTTTCCTCTCCCATTAAATAACTATATCTGTTCATCTATATGGCTAAAGATGATCCCAGAAATAATGGGAGGATATAGTTGAATAAAAACCATTTTAACTATATTTAAAAATCATGAACATATGCTAAACTAGGGTAATTCTATGTTTTACCAAAGTGGAATCCAAAATCATAATATCCTTAAAAGAAATAAGTCAACTAGACAAAATGATTAGTTAAGGAATATTTGATAAAACAAACTATATTCTCACTGATATTAAAAGTGTCCTTCCTAGCACTGAGTTAAGGACAATGATTTCCTTAAGCTCTAAAGTCTAACACAATAAAAGCACGCAACTTAGCACTCGCCCATACGAACATGGGCAGCTTAAACATACTGATGTTCAAAGCATGTTTCTCCATATAACTTGTTGAGTCTCCTCAAGGTTGTTTGGAAAACAGTTGCAATCCGCAATGTTCAAACTATTTGACTTGAAGATGAGTGTAAGAGTGGTGCAAGACAATGTATCCAAATTAGATCTTGAGACGAGCAACTTATTGAGTCTCCTCAAGGTTGTAAAGCTCAAGTGTTTGGATGCATGTGATGCTTGCACAGCTAATATTTGTGTTAGGACATGAAATGTATAAATGTGATTTAGAAAGGAGAAGGCACTAAGGAAAATTCATTAAGAAAGAGTATTTGGTTTATCATAAAATAAGGCCTAGTATGAGGAACTGAAAATGGGACATGTTTGATGTCTAAAATTTCAGAATAATTGTTATACAAAGGAAAATAGTCTCACATATTGGTTAATGAACAAAAGTTGTCTTTAGGCCATATGGGACGTATATAACACTTGGTGAATGTCGTCACATTGCGTTAGAAGAAATGTTTTGATGTGATAATTTTGTATAACGATGTTGTATTAAATGTTAATACATAAATACGCAAGTTAGTAGCAACTCTTATATGAAAAAATAGACTAGTCCGTATCGAAGAGACTAAGCTTCAAAAGTCACATAAAGAGGGGTCTGACCTCTCGTATTATGAGTCGAAAGACACTTGTGAATCTTGTCTCAAAGATATGATGGCCGAAATTCCATCTGTAAGACAGTGGGAGAATGAGTTGGTGAACTCGTAGTCTCGTACATACAGATGTACCCGGACCTAAGTCTAAATAAGCCAGGATAAGGTATTCTTATTTTATTACACACATGTTCTCGATGAAACACAAGTTTGATAAAATAGAAAACACAATGACAGAAGTATTTGAATTGATTCGATCGGATTGAAGAGTCGAATACTTAGCTATGTAATTCTTATGTAACTAAAAGAAAATGATATTTTCTCTCATGTCAAGTCTTTTAACACATCGGTGTGTTAGAGAGCACGAATCGTACCTTAGTAGACTTAGTGCGATACATGGCTAGTGACTCTGAGTTACAATCCTCATTCCAGATAATAATGCTTAGGTATTTGATAATGTTATGTAAGAACCTTATAAATATAATATTCCTCAAATTAATCGTTAGGAAGTCACAGGGTTACTCGAGCCTCTGAGACAAAGGAGTTGAGTAAAACGTCACAATTGATGATGGCCTAGTCAACTTCTAAGAATCTATTCGGAGTAGGGACTCTGATAAATGACTTGATGCAATCCAAAAAAGGTCTGTGCACATAAATAAATTATGGACGTTAGTTTACGCACCCAAGGAAATTGTTTCCTTTGGCTGCAAGTGAATCTTCGAGTCCAGAAGATTAGTGCAGAAGGAAAATAGTGAAGTACAACTTATGTTGGTTGAGAATGGTTATCATCCTAACTCCTATAAACTGATTATGATGAAACTTTCTCGCCAACAGATGTGTACAAATCTGTTCGGATTAGACTCGATGTAAATGCTCATGATGACCATGAATACTGGAATATGGTTATTTTCTAAATATGATTTAGAAGAACAAACTTATAAAGTTTTCAAGGTTAGTGGGAGCAAATAAAAGGCATACGAGGCATCAAGGAGCCGGAACATGTGGTTTGACAAAGTCGTCAAAGAGTTTGACACTTTATTAGAAATGATTATGAACCGTCTAAATGACCAGTAAACTAATTTCGATTATTCTTGATGATTTGGATGAGATCCAGGCAAGACATATATTATGGATTCTAAGGGACCAATGGCATTTTTTGGAAGAGATTCAAATGTGTGGTCTAAAATGAACATAGAAACCCCTTAAGTCTATAAAGTAGACGATTTAGCAGATCCACTCACTAAGGTTCTACCACATGAAGTCTAGAAATACTTATATGTAAATACAGTATGAGATACCGTGATAAATGGGCCTGAGTGCAAGTGGGAAATGTAGCGAGATGGGTTTTCCCTCGAGGCAATTTATCTCTATGTATGTGTACAAACGTATTGTTCAAAATAACAGTAAGCTGTTTAGTAAGAATTTACCTAAGTTAATAATAATGTAATCTTCGTTAGAACTTAGGTATAGTCCTTAGACTTAATACGAGGTCAAACATGTATCAAGATGGAGATCTTGATCATGTAGAAGTGTTTGATCGATTGTAGCATAGGTCTAAAAACGTTCGTGGTTGTGGATGTTTCGAGAAATGGAGATCGACACATTAGATAGACCATTGTGTCTTAGTCTTCACCATGTAATGGCGACGATGATCTCATGGTCGTTTGAATTGGCGAAGTCGAAGACGAGACACATGTGCTCATTGGAGAATGAGTTCACTGAACGACCCAACGAGAGTTATCATATGGTTTATATTGACCAATCTGTCAATGATAACTCTTAGTGATGATAGGCAAGTCAGTATTTTTACTTGATGTCATTGTAACGAACCTGTGCATGAACAGTGTCATTTAAATCACTGATCTAGCCTCGGGAAAGCCCTGTCGAAAGGCCTTTGGTTGGGTGACACTTGAAATGTGCAGGAGAGTAATGACCAAGAGATGATTCATCTCTCCCGTCAATAGGGAGTTAATGTCGCAGTGTTAGTTCGCTCTTTAGTAAAAACTCTGGCCAGAGTATGTTGGAAGAAGTCCAACATTATTTGACTAAAGATCGATGGAGACTAACCAAGTTCAAGCTAGTAGTGTTGACAGTTAACCATACCGTAAGCTTGCCTAAAGCAGCATAGTTTGGACGAAGAGACTAAACTGCGATATTCATCATGGACACAGTCAGGGTGGTCCCGATAATACTCATGTCGATGAGTTAACCCCATAAGCATGATACCGAAACAGGGACGTCACATGCTGCTCGTGGTCATTGCCGTCTGGGGTTTTGATCCCCACATGTAGTAGGGTCAGGCTGTAGGGTCTCACACAGAGTGAGACATTCGTCAAGTAATAGGTAGAAATTAGGGAGAAAAATTCATTTGATGCAAGAGACATAAAATTGCAAAACGTTTGCAGTTAGCTTCTGGACTCGGGATAAATGATCCTGAGTGCAAGTGGGAGATATTGAGGAATGTATGCCCTCAGTTCATTTGTATTTGATGCAAATAGATTTTGATATTAGATGTGGAAATTTTGCATATGATGCAAATGGATTTAAATGTGTTGTAAAATGTTTACATGCATATTTAATATAATAAACGCATGGAAAGGGTTACCTGGATGACGGAATCGTCCCGGTCTAAATGCAGGTTCAAACCACGTCAAAAACGGACTCCAAACACACAAAATAGAGTCAAAATAGCGAAAGAAGCCCAATAAGGGCATTGCGGGTCGGGGCCTGCACCTGCAGGCGCCCGACCCGCGGGCCGCCTGGCCAACAGGGCGGGCAGGCGTGTGCACATGCCCGCCAGGCAGGGCCCACCTGCGTGCACACGGACGTGTGCACAGCACGCGCTTGTGCCTTGCATGCGCCCAAGTGCGTGCATTGCATGCGCACAGGAGAAGACCACGTGGGGCCCGCGTGGGGGCCCCACGGCCGAGGAGTTCGTGCCCATCTTCTGGAAGCTGCGTTTTTTTGGCTAAAATCTTGTTTTGGATCAAGTTTGGGACATCGTTTAAGGGGTCAAACGAAGTCTGAATGAGTCCCCATTGTTTCTTACACGTTCACCGTTCAACCCTCTTCGCAACGATGTGTGACATCGTTCTTGGATCTCAACAGTGAGGGAGAGAAAATTCGTCAAAGTTTTTCCTCCGTGTAAGGCAAATTAATTTGACCTTTCTTCTCCAATTTTTAGTCCCACACCAGATATTCAAAAAGGGGAGTAGCCGCCTATATAAATAGGGGCCAACCCCCTTCCTTGAAACTCACCCCAAGCTCCAGATCTTAGTAGATCCATTAAACGTGAGCAAGCCCGGATCTGAGCTTAAAGAAAATATTCCCTCTTTCTTCCTAAATTTTTCCTTGCTCTTGATCGAGCTCTAGCAAAGCTACGAAGGAGTTCGGATCGGATCCGAAGTCTTGATGGAGAATCCACACAAGGTGAAACTTTCTTTGGTGCGTGGTTGGCTTGGCGAAAAGGGTGTTGCTCACCTCAGGACACGGTGCAGTTTAGGAAGCGGTTCGGCTCGAGACGCGGTTCACTTGGGAGAAACGGCACGGGGGGCCAAAGAAATGTTGCTGAAAATGACACTTCGTATTCTGTGGAAACAAAGTGAAAGGTATGTAGTTTAAATTAAACATGCCTTTATAATTGTAAAAGTTAGATAGATCTATCCTTAGGGGTTGGTCGGATCCAACCCCGGGATAGTAGAGATCTTGGTTAGGGTTAATATCTTTATGGCTTGATTTAAAATTGTTTTAAATCTGTTTTTCCGCTGCTGATTTGTTTTTGTTGCCCGTCCGACTTAGGCCGGACGTCGAATTTATAGCCCTAAAGACTTAGAAAATCCTACATCAAGTCCTCCAGGTATTTTTTTCTAGGAATTTTACCCTTGGAGCCTGGTGATCTACCTATTTGAGGAACAATTACTTCTGCTGGTGGATTCCATCCATTCACGAGGATGTCAATCCTAGCGTAGTATTAGCCGTAGGGATGTGTGATCTGAAAAATTTTCTTGTTGCCAGTAAATATGTCGATAACTGTTGAACAATTTTCTTGAATGTGAATGATCTTCAGGTTCTCATTATCACATAATATTCGGATCATAGATTTTTGTTTATATATTTTGAATAGTTAGTAGGGCTTCATGCATCAAACAAGTTGAGCCTACCACTGGGAATGTTGACACATCTATTGACAGTCTTCGAGACGTGCTTTTAACGCCTCCAGGGTGCAAGGTATCTAGAGTGTATCAAACCCTATATTGATGTATCAAACTGTATATGTATTTCAAGACGGCATTGGGGTCCCCATTTTATTCTTTATGGTGCTGTGGGGAAGTATACTGCACACACAAAATTCTTAAATGAGAGATATTTGGTGGTATTCCGTATGCTAGTTGAATCGAAGAATAACCCCAAATGGTCTAAGTCTTATTTATGCAGCAGCATGCACGATTGCATGTCCCCATGCAGTCATAAACAACTGGAATCCATGGATGTGTAATCCATTGGAGTTGTTCTTAATAATCTACTTTTCAAAGACATTTTGGGTGTGAACATATGCTTCAGAGTGTTCAACTTTAATTCCTGTTGCAAATTATTATTTATGTCCCAGTTTTATCTATTATGCCTGTAATTTTGATAATTTGTCTTAATAGCTTTAGAGAAGTCGGACTGTGGTTGGATAATAGGTTTACTTATGACCATTTAGAGGATGATAAGTTTGGTAAGGTATTTTATCGGCCCTTCATGAGGAGTGGATAAATATCCCTCAAGTACTCTCATGGAAAAATTCTTATTATTTTATTTTTAATGGAGATATTTTAATATTTGGTTTTTACTCCATAAGTGAGATATGGAGAATCATACTTTTAAAGAATCTTCATGTTCTTCAGATTCCATTCATGGGATTGGGATATGATGGAGTGCATCATCACCGATCCTAGGTATCTAAACCACCCGTATTAAAGTATAAACGTATACGAGTTCAGGCAAATTTGTTCGCTCCGTTAACTTTGCTCCATTCTTTGACTTTCATATTGTATGGACCTTTAGAAGATACATTCAAATGCTCAACTATGGTCTTTAGGCCATTAGTTATCTTGAGTCGTTATATACAAATATTCGGCATTTCGTTAGTTTCACCATGGATTTCATATCGACGAATATCCTTGAAACTTTTCTTTTTCCATATTTTCTGAGAGTACTGGGCTTGCTCATTTTTGTTCAGGAGTTTACATACTTGCATTGTTTGATCCTCAATCTAGACGTCCCAAGATAGTACTTCAGGACTATTGTTAGAGTGGGATGCTTTTGATAGCATGCATCATGAGTGTGTTGGGATATTCAGACGCATCCTAATGGATTTTGATGATGTGCACAAGTGATATGTGTACTAATCTGTTTATTTCAAAGTGCATATAGATTATTTTATAGCCATGAAGCTTATGGCGCATTGTGAACGACTTAGAGCCACGATCGGAAGTCTACTTTCGAGCCATAAAGTGAAGCATATGAAGGCACAGAATTATAAAGCACATGAATACTTAAGATCAAGAGGAGATGGCTCAAGACGAAGAATGAAGATCAAAATCTAGTGATGTGTGTCTAAGTGAGTTACTTGCTTAGAAATGTAAAAGCCATAGTATATCTTACACACACACACAAAAATTTATGGAAAAATCATTTTAAAATATACTACTTAGTGTAATACTTTAATATAACTTTCATAAATTATTTTTCAAGTATTTTTAAGTATAAAAACTCATGTATCCATTAATAGCTGACTATCTGGGCCAGATAACCGACTACTGGTAGTCAAATTTTACTTCCAACTCTCTATCAAAATAATAGCCGACTATCCTAGTCAGATAGCCGACTATTCTTTTGAATAGCCGGATATCTGGGTCAACCCTTGATAGATTTGGCAGTTTCGCTTGATTGGTAAATTTGACGTGCGTTTATATTTCATATATTCACGCACGTTTTCTTTTGTGTTTTTCCGTGTTTTTCCGCCGTCTCTTATTCGTTTTCGTATATTTTCCCGTTTTCTTTCACTTTTCTTTGTTTATCCATGATCGCAAGGGTTCGACCACGTAGGGGACGTTTAACGATGATATCCCAAGTCCCCGGAGCAACGGGAGAAGTCACGCGTGATCCAGGGGGTCAAACATCGAAGAATTCATCTTTCAGCCCCTCACCCGATCGGTTGGTCATCTTCAACCGATCGGGTGATGCACGCGTGCACCACCCGGTCTCTGCCGCAGCTCACAAAGAAGTCACCCGACCGGTTCACAGACCGGTTCTGCGGGCGGCCGTTCTTTGTTTTTTCGAGCAGAATTCCAACCGATCGGGTGACTCTCACCCGATCGGTTCATCTGTAGCGGAAGAAGAAGAGCTGAAGATACGGGCGTCGAACCGATCGGTTCACCCGACTGCTCCAAGATCCAACCGGTCGCTCAAGAACTCACCCGACCGGTTCATGAGATCGGGTGAAAACTCGATGTTTTCTGTTATTTATTTGTAACGGATCAACCGATCGGTTGACTTGTCAACCGATCGGTTGATGTGAAGTTCTATATATAGAACCCCTAGGGTTCCAGAAACGGGAGTTGCTGTTTTTCTACTGTTTTATTTTCTTGTGACGGCTGTAATTGTTACTCTTTAGTAAGTTTTCAGATCTTTCTAAAATTTTAGTATTGTCTTTATTACTCTATTACTTCCGCATTGCAATTGTCCGATTATGATTTCAACGGTTAAATTTCATTTAGATTGCTTTTTCATGAATTTTTGTGAGTAGTTCCCAAATCTGGGATTTTGGTGGAAACCCCTTCGGGGGCTCTTCCCGATGCGTCCATAGGGTTAGGAAATCGATAGGGAGTAGGAATCTAACAGTTACGCGGGGTGTTTCATTGTCATTGGCGGGAAAAAGACCGCCTTTGACCGTCGGGCCAAGGGGGAATAAACTTGGCGGTTGACTCCCTAGCCATAGCTCACGCCCTTAGCGTAGACGCCGAATCCTAGCACGCGGGAGCGGCAGGATGAGACGTTGGGAGATATCGTTGCGGGCTTAGTGCTCCCGGGATCGATCAGTGTTAATGGACACGGGAGTGCCCACTGATCGAACCCGGGAAGTCCGGTGTATCATCCTGGACACCGACCGGAATATCGGGCCCATGGGACGCCGGTACCACTTTCAGAGGCAACGTCTCACCATTAGACCCTAATCCCGATCGCTATCCATACCCGTAGGCCGTATCGACGAGAGTCTCTCGTCGGGTTGGAAACCAAAGTCCCGGGTTTACTTTCTTTTCATTCACACCCTTTTATTTTCTTTCGTGACAACCATCTACCGATTCGGGCTAGCTCGCCCCTCGGGGTGATTTAGGTCCTACCTGACCCAAGCACAACCTCGCCTCCCTGAGTTCGATATTCCCGCACCCTACACTAACCGTGAAACTTGCGGTAAACGACACCGCGCCGCCGCGCCGCAAGCGGGGCGCCGGTCAAGTTTATGGCGCCGTTGCCGGGGAGGCAACGTGCTTGTTATTTTAGGATCTCTTGAACCCTCGTGTCTAGCTCACATCCCTACCTCGCGATAATTTTCGCATTCTCCTTTTTCTTTTTATTTTTCTTATTTTTATTTCTTATTTTATCTGTTTCTTTCCCACTTGTCGCTTCACGGGTGTTTGTTGTTTTTCATGCGCAGGAGTTCAAGGAGTCTTGATGACTTGATTCCCCTCGATCCAGAGATTAACGCCACCCTTAGGCGTTTGGCCGCCGAGAAGCGAAGAAGAGAAGATCCCGAATCCATGGAGGAGAACACCCCACCTCAAAAGTCTCTGCTGGAGTACTCGATGCCATCTATCGAGTCCACTTCCGCCATCCGTCCTCCAGCTATTGCGGCTCAAAGCTTTGAGCTGAAGCCGTCTCTAGTGACATGGATCCAGCAGGATCAGTTTGCGGGTGCACCCATGGAGAGCCCGATCGAGCACCTAGACTCCTTCTTGGAGAAGTGTGACACCTTCCGGATTAATGGTGTCACGACAGAGGCTATCCGTCTGAAGCTGTTCCCCTTCTCTTTGCGAGATAAAGCCAAGCAATGGCTAAGGGGGAAGGACCCCAACACTTTCAACACCTGGGAGAAGCTCTCCAACGCTTTTCTGACAAAGTTCTTTCCTCCGGGAAGACCATGAAGTTGAGGAGTGAGATCTCCTCCTTCTCCCAGGCCAGCCACGAGTCCTTGCATGAAGCTTGGACGAGATATAAAGAGATGCAAAGAAGATGCCCTCACCATGAGCTTCCGAAGTGGCAGATTATTAATCTGTTCTACAATGGGTTGAGGGATGACCTGAAATCTTCTATGGACGCCGCGGCTGGGGGTTCCTTCATGTCTAGAAGTGAGGAGGATGCCGGGCATATTCTGGAAAATATGGCATCCAACAATGAGCGGTGGTGTGACGAGAGAGCCACACCAAGATCCGGGGGTATACACAGAGTCGAGGACGTCGACAAACTTTCAAGCAAGTTTGACTTGCTTTCGACCCAGATCTCTGCACTAATGGTAGGAGCCGGTGGGGCCGGTACACAGCAAATTTCTGCGGTAGAGTCCGAATTCTTTGGGGAGTTCGACGGTGGTGACATCTCGCCACCGTTGGATCAGGCGAGCGCACTATTTTATAACCCTACGGGAAATGCGCCGTATCCGCCAAGGACAAATTCCAACCCGGCCTACTCTCCAAACAACCGGAACCACCCGAACTTCAGTTACCGGCCACCATTTCAGCCCTCACCGCCTCAGCAGCCGCAGCAACAAACTTATCAGCCGGCTAGGCCACATCAGCAACCATTTCAGCAACAATCTTACGCCCCCAGGAATCAGCAGCCGTTCCAGCAGCAGCAGCAGTATGGCCAACAGAGGGCCGTCTCTCCGGTTGAGTCTCTCTTGACTCAATATATTACCAACCAGGAGAGGATCAACCAAAAGCTGGAAATGGGTCAGCGGACCCTCACGGACCAAGTAACCCAGCTGGGGTTACAAGTGGCGAACCTTGCAAGGTCACAAAACCAATTACCGCCACAACCGGAGGTGAACCCGAGGGGAGCAACCCAAACATCGGCACTCGTGCACGAGCACGCAAATGTGTCCGCTATCGTTCTGAGAAGCGGGACACAAATTCCTACTAGAGTGTCCCCTAGCAACCCGGAAGCACCATTGGTCGTTGAGAAACCGATCGAAAAATCAAACGACACCGGTGCTTCGTCATCAAATCCTATGACTCCGGAGGGAGTCTCTGAAGAAGAGAAGGAGAAGAGGGGGGAAGAGAGCCCTAAAGTGTATAAACCCGTTGTGCCATTTCCACAACGGTTGGCTCAGGCAAAAATTGATGAGAAATATGGCAAGTTCTTCGCCATGGTCAAGGACCTGAGTTTGCAGATCCCCTTCCTAGAAGCAATCGAAACAATCCCCTCCAATGCAAAATTCTTGAAAGATTTGGTGACTAGAGGGTCTAGAAAAGAGAAAGTAGTGTTGTCGGCGGAGTGTAGCGCTCTTATCCAGAGGGCAAATCCGCTGAAACTTAAAGACCCGGGGAGCTTCTCTATTCCTTGCATGATCGGGGCAATGAAGATTCATCGCGCACTCGTCGATCTCGGAGCGAGTGTTAGTTTGATGCCCTTGTCAATGTACAGAAGGATAGGGATGGGTGATTTGGAGCCCACCGGTATGACCCTACAACTAGCTGACCGACCGGTCAAATATCCGGTGGGAGTTGTGGATGACCTCCCCGTGAATGTGAGAGGGGTGCATGTGCCTGTGGACTTTGTAGTCATGGACATGCCCGAAGACGCACACACCCCCATTATCCTGGGACGGCCTTTCATGGCCACTGCTGGCGTTCTAATAGATGTGAAGAACGGAAAACTATCTTTGAACGTCAGCGGAGAGAAAGTTGAGTTTGATCTGGGATTATCCATGAAGCACCCCGATCCCCCTGATGACCCTGGACGCAATTTTCTTGAGATAGAAGAAGAAAAAGCTGTAGAGGAGAGCTCCTGGGAGATTCTCCTGAGAAACCCCCCCCCCCCCCCCCCCCCCCCCGATGACTTGGGGGATTCAGAAGATGGAGACGGCCCCGAGAACAAAGAAGCTGCTGGAGAACCGAGTGCAGCAAGAACGACCCCTCCCGGGTTCCCCAAGGCTCCTCCTGTGAGGAGAACGGGGAAAGAGCCCATGGACCTCACTAAAGACGAGGTCCGGATCCTGAAGAAGATGGCGGGAAGCGCCAACAACAAGGAAAAGCCCCTGGATCCCAAGAACAAGGAGAGGGTAGTCGAGCAAGTATTTTTCCAGCCGCTGACTACTCCAAGTTCCTTCAGCTCCAATGAAGAAGAGATGCCGAACTTTGGGCATCACCCGTACCAACCACCATGAGCATCTCTTGCGGGCGTCGAGCCAACGACGTTAAACAAGTGCGCTTCATGGGAGGCAACCCATGTTCTAAACTTTTTATCCAATTTTTAGCGTTATTTTTTACTTTATTTTATCTATTTTTATAAATAAAATCAGCCGCGAGAGCATCCGTTCGGGGACTTAAACAAATCTATTGGTTTTTGCAGGAAACAAGCCCCAACCGATCGGTTGACAACTCACCCGATCGGTTGGGATGTATCAGATACATGCCGAGATCTGTCCCCACATGACCCGATCGGTTGAGTAATGAAGAGACCGGGTGGCAGACCGGGTGAGCTGGGAAGAACTCTCGGGAAATTTTGGGGAATATCAACCGATCGGTTGAGTTCGAGCGCGATCGGTTGACGCGACCGGGTGAGCAGCCCTAAGCTCTCAGGAAAATGAGTGGAGCGGCCAACCGGTCGGTTGAAAAGTCAACCGACCGGTTCGCCTGTAGCATTTCTTCGGCAAGATTTTCGACCTAACCGTCAACCGATCAGGTGACAAGTCACCCGATCGGTTCGACTTAAAACCCTATATAAACCCCCCCGACACCCGCTCATTTTCACCCTCGCCCGATCGCAAATCTCACCGTCGTTTCGCCTTCCCCTCTCTCCCAACAACCGATCTTCCTCCCCCACGGCCTCTACTCCTCCATTACTCCTTCTCCCCACCACCTCCATCAATCCCTCCATCATCTCAACCCTCTCTCCCCTCCCATTCCAAATTTTTGACCTAATTTTCCCCAAACCACCCCCATTTCGAAAATTATTGCCGAAGGAGTTTGCCGCGGCTCCACGCCACACTCGTTGAACAGTGTGGGGGCATCTACGAGCAAGCTCCGCCATTCCGTTTGGGTACACTCGTTCCGAAGCTCAAATTTATATATTTGCCCTATTAATTGTGCTTGCTCGTTTGCTTGTGTAGTGTGCATCCGCTGTTTTTACACTCATTCTTGCTCACACACTTACACATGGCTCGGGATATGGATAAGGGGAAGGGAATTATGTGGGAAGAGGAGCCGTCTCGAAAGAGACGAAAACAAACACGCCCCCCTTCCCGTACACGAGCACTTACACTTGGCCCTCCTCCGCCTGTTATCCCCCCTGTGGACCCAATGCTGGGCCCGCATGGGTATATTTTTCGGAACCAGGAGCACAAAGATTTTTACCGTAGGCTTGATGCTCGAGGGCATCTATCCACTAAGTTCACGCACGCACGTACACTTGTCGATCTCGGTGTCTTCACCGAGGTCGAATCTCTTTTCGCTAACTTAGGATGGTTAGCCTTTCTTAATACACATGCCATATCCTACCCGGCACTCACACTCGAATTCCTCTCTACACTTGTCTGGGAGTCTGGGTCGATCATTAGATTCAGGGTGCGTAACCGTAGTGTCACCACAAATCTGAACACGATTAATGATATATTTGGTTTCCCCAATCTCGGGGATGATGCCATCTGACACTACGGGTACACGCCCGAGTTTGATGTCGATCAATTCTGGTTCCGCCTCACGCTGATCCGTGACTACCCCCGAGGAAGGGCCAAGGCCTCCTCTATCATTCATCCAGTGTTTCGATTGGCCCATAGAATCATTTCATCTGCATTCTTTCCTAGGGACGAGTCAGGCACTGTGACTATCCCTGACCTTTTTATCCTTTGGGCCATGACTTTTCCTTATGTCCGGGATGATGATGGAGTTAGCTTCAGGGCCCCTACCGTCCCCATCCATGGCGGCGATTGGCTTGTTTACAAGCTACTCGAGATCAGCCGGGCCGGTAAGGGGAAGTTTTGTTGCGGGGGCATCATCACGATCATCTGCTCTCACGCCCAATTCAATATTACCATCCCCGATAATCTTCCTGCTGCCGCAGGACCCTCACATCTTGATATTGATGTCCTGCGGCACATCCACATGATCAAACCCCGCTCGGATGGCCGCTTCATATTTCATTATGGCCACCCCCAGCCCCTTACACCATTCTGCCCAACCCCGCTCGCATGACCCTTGCTCTCGTGGGAGATTGGACTTTCCCTCCTGATCCCGATTTCTTAGCGGGGTTGAATCTTCCTTTCCTTCCCGCAGGCGCCCGCAGATCACCGTCCCATGTCGCCCACTTTGGCGAGCAGGATATCCCTGCGTCTGGGGAAGATTTAGGGGCTGGCCCGAGTCGTCCCGTTTCCGCTCCGGGACCGATCACGTCTGAGCACCTCTTTGCGGCCATTTCTGGCCTTGTCTCCTGTGCTGGCATGACCACTGCCGCCGGCACCTCTTCGACCTTACCTGGCGGCACCACCTCTGCCTCGCGTCAGTCTACGTCTTTTGGTCGCCGTCAGGTATCTGCCCGTCTGGGGCTTGAGAGGGAGGTCGCTGCCCTTCGTGAGCTCGCCATGTCCTCTGCTTCCTCGGACCCATCGCCATCCTCTTTTCTTACTCACCCACGTTTCCTCGCACTTGAGAGGAACGTGGCCGCCATTCTCCGCCTTCTTACCCATATCCACGGACCACCCCCACCTTCACCACCCAGGCGATCTTCTCCTCCACCCACCCACACTTCTCCACATCCATCACCCCCCTCACCACATTCCTCACATCCCTCTTCACATCCCATCCCAGCATCCACTTCACCCCTCCCGACCACTTCCACCGCACCCACGCTACCTCACTCCTCCTCCGTCACTCCATACGTGCGCCGGAGAAAATTGCCGGTGCGCTCCAGATCCCTCCCACCACCTCCCACTACCGTCACCACCGCATCTACTTCCTCCACTTCTATTCCTCTCACCACCGCCTTGATCGCCTTCCTACCACCACCACCCACCACCACCGACACTCCTCCCATTGTTCACACCACCACTGCCCCTACTCCTTCGCCTCTTTCCCCACTTCTCAGCACACCCCCAGCCTCCCCCGACCACCCATCCACACCCTCTTCCGAGGAGGACGAGGACTCAGCTCCTCCTGCTTTTTGACTTCACCTCTTTTGTTTTTGACTCCCCCTTGCACATCTCTGCATTTCATTGATCACATCTTTTCGCTAGCACTTTCTGGTCTAGCTTGGGGGACGTCTACTTTGGCGTGCTGTCGTGTTTTGTTTGTTTTTCTCATTTTTTGTGTGTGTGCTTGTTTTTCATTTTTTGAGTGTCGTGTCGTGTGCCTTTTATTTTTATTTTTTATTTTCGTATTATTTTGATTTTGATTTTAATCTTTCTTTCTTTTTTAATTTTATCTATGTGTTTTCCTCGTTTTCATTTCTTTTTGTGTCAGTGCGTATTTCCCCCCATTTTCATTGCCCTCCCGTACTCACTCATATTGCATTGAGGGCAATGCAAACTTCAGCTTGGGGGAGTCGCACTGTGTGCGTCGTTTGAGTCCTTTTTTCGTTTTTTGTGTCGTTTTCATCGTGTTTTTATTTTTTTTCTTTTTCTTTTCTTCTCTTTTAGCTCTTTCTCCTAGAGATGAATCCTATGATGAATCGCCACAAAGTCACACACACCTAGCATTGCATCGATAATCACACTCACTAACCCTAGGATTTCGAGTCCTCTTGCATTTCACGCATCACGGGTACACTTAGCTTTTTGTGAGTCGTGTGTCGTGACTAGCATTGGTGTGCTTCTGCCTTGTGATTTTACTTTATATACCTGTCCAGGAATGACCCCTAGATTATCATGCTCCGATTTGAATATGCGGTATTTGTTTCCAGTGTTTGCATGCTATATTTATATCGTATACTTCAATTCGCATGCGTCGGGATTCCACAACTAAGGATTAGGATAACCCATTTAGCCTACGCTCTATTTAGCGAGAATAGTTTCCTTTGCCCAAGTGTTTAGATTTCGACTTCTTTTTTGTTTTACTTGGTGCAAATCCCCTCGTCGTGTACCGTTCTCCCACTTGGGAGAGTACACATGTGTATAGCCAATATCCCAAAAATCAAAAAAAAAAGAAGAGAAATGAAAAGAAACACCCAAAAAGAAAAGAAAAGAAAAATCTTGTGTAGCCCAAAATCCAAAAAAAAAATACAAATACCCAAAACCCAAAAAAAATTTCCATGTGAATATTTTTTCATACTTGCCAAGAATAAAGGGAAGGCGAGAATTTGCACCGAGTGTTCTTCTCCACATCATCTCAACCCCCGTCGTTATCGAAAACACTTGGCTTAGGAACTTTTTAGCTAGTATCTAGGCTATAGTGGCGTGATTTCCTTAACCCTAGTCGTGGAGTCCCCGATGCATGATACGCTTCTATTCTAACTCTTCTTATGCATGCTTGAACTTATATTCGCCGCTTATTTCAATTCGGATCGATATTTTGGGTCATATCTTGGATTTGTGTATATCGAGCCTCATATCACATCGTAGAAAGCATCACCATTTGCTAGCACACGACGACACTCACTCGCGCTTCACTGCGTGGACCCACGACACTTATTTGGACTCGCTTTCCTAGGTTTAGTGGTGTGATTTGGCGTTTGCTTGCTTGGTGTGTCGTTTCTGATTTTGGTGGCTCTGATGGACGATCTAGGGTTTAGAGTTTTCTTTTCCTTTCTTCCTCTCTATTTTTCCCTTCCGAGCTCCTACTCTCACTCGTCTTCCTCGAGGACGAGGAAGAGTTCAGCTTGGGGGATTTTGACGTGCGTTTATATTTTATATATTCACGCATGTTTTCTTTTGTGTTTTTCCGTGTTTTTCCGCCGTCTCTTATTCGTTTTCGTATATTTTCCCGTTTTCTTTCACTTTTCTTTGTTTATCCATGATCGCAGGGGTTCGACCACGTAGGGGACGTTTAACGATGATATCCCAAGTCCCCGGAGCAACGGGAGAAGTCACACGTGATCCAGGGGGTCAAACGTCGAAGAATTCATCTTTCAGCCCCTCACCCGATCGGTTGGTCATCTTCAACCGATCGGGTGATGCACGCGTGCACCACCCGGTCTCTGTCGCAGCTCACAAAGAAGTCACCCGACCGGTTCACAGACCGGTTCTGCGGGCGGCCGTTCTCTGTTTTTTCGAGCAGAATTCCAACCGATCGGGTGACTCTCACCCGATCGGTTCATCTGTAGCTGAAGAAGAAGAGCTGAAGACACGGGCGTCGAACCGATCGGTTCACCCGACTGCTCCAAGATCCAACTGGTCGCTCAAGAACTCACCCGACCGGTTCATGAGATCGGGTGAAAACTCGCTGTTTTCTGTTATTTATTTGTAACGGATCAACCGATCGGTTGACTTGTCAACCGATCGGTTGATGCGAAGTTCTATATATAGAACCCCTAGGGTTCCAGAAACGGAAGTTGCTGTTTTTCTACTGTTTTATTTCCTTGTGACGGCTGTAATTGTTACTCTTTAGTAAGTTTTCAGATCTTTTTAAAATTTTAGTATTGTCTTTATTACTCTATTACTTCCGCATTGCAATTGTCCGATTATGATTTCAACGGTTAAATTTCATTTAGATTGCTTTTTCATGAATTTTTGTGAGTAGTTCCCAAATCTGGGATTTTGGTGGAAACCCCTTCGGGGGCTCTTCCCGATGCGTCCATAGGGTTAGGAAATCGATAGGGAGTAGGAATCTAACGGTTACGCGGGGTGTTTCATTGTCATTGGCGGGAAAAAGACCGCCTTTGACCGTCGGGCCAAGGGGGAATAAACTTGGCGGTTGACTCCCTAGCCATAGCTCACGCCCTTAGCGTAGACGCCGAATCCTAGCACGCGGGAGCGGCAGGATGAGACGTTGGGAGATATCGTTGAGGGCTTAGTGCTCCAGGGATCGATCAGTGTTAATGGACACGGGAGTGCCCACTGATCTAACCCGGGAAGTCCGGTGTATCATCCTGGGCACCGACCGGAATATCGGGCCCATGGGACGCCGGTACCACTTTTAGAGGCAACGTCTCACTATTAGACCCTAATCCCGATCGCTATCCATACCCGTAGGCCGTATCGGCGAGAGTCTCTCGTCGGGTTGGAAACCAAAGTCCCGGTTTTACTTTCTTTTCGTTCACACCCTTTTATTTTCTTTCGTGACAACCATCTACCGATTCGGGCTAGCTCGCCCCTCGGGGTGATTTAGGTCCTACCTGACCCAAGCACAATCTCGCCTCCCTGAGTTCGATATTCCCGCACCCTACACTAACCGTGAAACTTACGGTAAACGACACCGCGCCGCCGCGACGCAAGCGGGGCGCCGGTCAGGTCAACCCTTGATAGATTTGGCAGTTTCGCTTGATTGGTGCTAACCGTTAACTAGCTGTTGGAGAAGACTTTTGAGCTGCTTTTGAGCAGATTTCATGCTATTATCTCTC
Source organism: Scilla litardierei (assembly GCA_030789695.1). Classification (NCBI taxonomy): domain Eukaryota; kingdom Viridiplantae; phylum Streptophyta; class Magnoliopsida; order Asparagales; family Asparagaceae; genus Scilla; species Scilla litardierei. The sequence goes on from CM061138.1 coordinate 162,915,414, forward strand.
TACAAAAATCAGTGATTTCAAGAATTTTATACACAACAATTTTATATCGAAAGAAATCTCTACTTGCTCAAAGTGCTCAAAAGCTCTATTTTTCTCTTCATTCTAAAGGCTACTAGTTTTAAGTTTCTTATACTCAATCTTCTCAATTGTTTTTCAAATTATTTTTTAGCCTTTTGAAATACTTTTTTTATCTCCAAGCTTAAAAGCTTTTGTTTTCTATTGAGATCCAAAAATACAACTCTCTTTTAATCTTTGCGTTTTTAAAGATTATAATCTTTTCAAAGATTAAAACTTGATCTTTGATCTCTAAAGCCCAAGTGCTCATTTTAGAAGATCAATTTTCAGATAACTCATTTGATCAAATTATGCTTAATTCATAAACAATTATTTGATCAAGAGTTTTCTCGATTTTCTTAAGCCACTTATACGCTTATATACTATTGCCTTTTAGGAAATCATCGTACGCAAAATTATATACTTGTTGTAAAGTCTTTGAAGAGGACTTGGTTATTACAATTCCCATATGTTAGGAAAGTTGTTTGAAAATTCCTAGTTGGTTGTAACTAGGCGAGTGTGTTGAAATTCCTGGCAATAGGAAGCTAGGTGTTTGTACGAAGTCCTCCTTGGTTGTGTTGATGCAATGTTTGCTCTCGTGGAGAGCTATTGGATCGGTTGCTGGATGTAGGACAAGTTTGGGCCGAATCAGGGTAAAAGCTGTGTGTTTGCGTTGTGTTCATATCTCTCTAATTCTCTAACTTTATTGCTTGCAACTTTTAATATCGCTGCAACTCTCATTTTATTCCAGCATATAATAATCGTTGATTAAGTACAAATTGAGGCAACTCTAGTTTAAGACTTAGGCAACAATTAGAAGGATTTTTAATTACGTAAAAAAGATTATTATTTGTTGACAACCCTATTCAACCCCCCTTATATTGTTGTCTGCCATCCACAGATCCAACAGAGTGATCATATGGCTGGTTTAATATCCACAATTTGTTTGACAAGTTCAATAAGTCAAACTTGTAGCAAGTATAATCATTACAAAAATACTTCAATGTAAAACATAACCATTTTATATCAGAATATGGCATGTAAGGGAAACTTTGCATACAATTTATTTCAGTGCATAGAAGTATATGTATTTAATTGCAATCTAAAAATACTTCTGACAATTATATTTTATAACAAATCATGATAGCAATCCATCAAGATATAAGAGCATATTGAGTGTTCATAACTAATTTATAATACGAAAATAGACCATACCTAGTTATGAACTAAAAAGCTATCAAATGACAATGTTTATTTATCTAAGATAAAGGCTTTTCAATAAAACACCTCATCATTTTCAAAATCTACAGCCGTAAACTACGTTGTAGCTTCGGAGTAGGAGGCCACCAAATTTGACTCGGCTTTTTTTTCTTCAAGCTCTCTTGGTACAAATCATGCAGTTGTTGCAGAGTTCTGCACACTCTTGACTAGTGACCTGTCATGCCACAATGATGACATTGGTCTTCCCAATCCTTCTTTGGTGGGGATGCTTCATTTTTATTATTGTTATCACTTCTTCGACATGTGAACTTCCTCTTCCCTGCATTTTTGTTGTTTTGGTGGCTATGTCCTCTGGCTTGTTTCTTGTTTGGTCCCCCTTTCTGGATTTTTCCCTTTTCTTTTATTCTTCTATTTGGAAGAAGGTGGATTATGAGCTTCTGTGAGGGGGCCCGTGCCAGGAGGGGGCATGTTATGCGTGGTAAGGAGAAGCTCTCTATTCTGTTCAGCAATTAATAAGCAAGCAAGAAGCTCAAAATACTTAGTGAATTTTTGTTCACGGTATTCCTGCATTAAAATTTCATCTTTTTCATGAAAAGACGTGTAAGTCTTTTCTAGCATGTGTTCATGTGAGACTTTTTCACGACCCAACCTCAGGCGTGAGGTGATACTGAACAGTGTTGAGTTGTACTCAGCTATGGACTTAAAGTAATGTAGTCTCGAGTTCTTCCACTCATAACGGGCCCTTAGGAGTATGACATCTTTCTGATGCTTACCTCTATCCTCAAGGGTAGTACACAACTCAAATAGATATTCGACCATAAGGTACTCAGCTTTTAGGATCTTGTCTACGTGGTGACGAATATAAATTATAGCTTTTGATTTTTATATATCTATCACATAGCTATCTTTTGTAATAGTGGTATTTAGGGACTGTGCTCGCAGATGGAATTTGACATCCAACTGCCAACTGAGATAGTTCCTCCCAGAGGCTTCCAGAATTTCAAAATCAACACTAGTAATTTTTGTTATTTATCTAGAAGAGCACAATTTCCATGAATTAATAATACTAAAATAATATCATGCAGAGGCAATTTAAATGAATAAGCTAATTGCGTTGATTGGCCAGTCACCACATAAAAAATATAATGTCCCAAAGTCCAATTATTCAGACCCTTCTGACATAAATGAAAAAGAAAAATACAACTTTAAAAACCACGTAGGTCACATAAAATTCTTCTTCTTCAGATGGTGGCCTCCGCCTCCATTGAAATGGCCATCGATCTTGGGCAATGCATAATATTTCTCACTACAATTTCTCTCAAAAAGAAAAGAAAGTGCGGGAAAAATAAATGTGGTAATTACAACTATAACATGAAACAATGCATGAATTACCATCATAACGTGGTAATTACAACTATAACATTAAGCAATTCATTATTTCAACATAGCTGATTTTGCAAGCAAAACTAAATCATGGGCTAGCAAGTATATTTTATCAACAACTTAGCAATTTGATAAAAAGTATATCAGCAAAATCAACAAGTCAAGTACTTCCAGAGTTTGGGGGAAAATAAAGGGCCACACGGCCTTGTGGTCTCTCCACACGGTCGTATGGAGTGGCTCGGGGAAGTTCAAGAAGAACGACCTACACGGTGGTGTGGCAGAGTCCACACGGTCGTGTGGCATGGGAGTGGCTCAAGGGTAGCAGGAGGGGTACACAACCATGTGCTTTAACCACATAGTCGTGTGGTTTTATTTCCACATGGTCGTGTGGTACATGGACACGACCGTGTCAAGCAAATATCTCTCAAATGGTCCAACAGCGTCTGAGTCGACGTCGTTCTCATACTGAGGGAATGACACAACCGTGTCGATATACGACACAACCGTGTGGGCCAAAAATCCTAGACACGGTCGTTTGACGACCGCATGACTCCTCTGATGATCAAACGACCACCACACGACCTTAACTCGGTCGTGTGGTGTAACGACCTGAAATTTCATCACTTCAATTTACCAATTTTTACGTACTTTAAAAATTAATTTTACTTTATAAATGTTCGTGAAGAGTTTTATAACAAAACTGATTCCAAAAATTCTTATAAAAATATTTTAGAGCACTAGACTTATCATATTAAATTTCAGCAATTTCAGATTTCCTCAAATGCCCAAAACATTTCTGTTAAAATTCATCTCCCAAAATTACCGTTTTGATTCAACGAATTTATTTTCTATACAAACGTCTTCAAAACGTTTTCAAACTTGTACGGTAGCATCATATGATCACTTAGGGCTCCCCACATTAATTTCGTAATTTTCTGATATCATTTCAATAGAAAACCCGCAAACCCGCTTTCTAAACTTTTTGGCCAAAAACTAGTATTTTCGTAGCCCAAACCCTGGAACGGTCTTCGTATTCGCGATCCTCATGACGATACGGTCCTGTGGGTATGTTTTCGTAATTTTTCGGACACGTTTACTAGTAGGGGCATTTTCGTAATTTTGTTACACTAATGACCTTCACTAATGTTTTTAACCCCTTTTAAATACCCTAAGTATCCCACCTAAACTAACCTGTAGCTAACTCTCACCACCTAATCTACCCCCATCTAACTCTTTCCCTCAGCTAACTATCCCAACCCCATCTACCCTATCTCATTAACTCTATAAATTAACCCCAAACACACACAAACACACCCAACACTGTCTCTCTCTCTCCATTTCGCTTTGAACCCAGGCCGTTAAATATTTTCGCCCGCTCTCACCCTCTCTATCTCTCTCTCGCTTCTCTCTCTCTTCACTCACGCCTCCGGAGGCTCAACCGCCGCCCTCCGACCAAGTCCGCCTCCCTCCGGCCTCGTCGTCGTCGTCAGCCCACCGTGCCCGCCTCCCGTCGCCGACGAGCGCCTCGCCACCGCCCGAAAACGCCCCAGCGCCGCCCCCTTTGATCGCCGACGCTGCTCCGAGCCTCCGCCGCCGTACCCCGCTCCGGCGCCCAACTCCGACGTCGCCTCCCCGCCGCCGACTGCCGAGCTCGACGCCGCCGTCGCCGTCGTCGACGAAGTCGACGAGAACCCCGCCCCTGCACAGTACGACGAACGAAAGCAGCGGGTAAATTCGAATGGCAAACTTGTAAATATGAGTAAATAATCGTATTTTCGTATTTTTTTATTAATTAATAATAGGTGTTTATGGTTTTAAATTGATAACTTGAAATATAGGGCCCAGAAAAATGTGTGACTAGTCCCAGAAAATCAGAAACGTCGAAACGAATCCATTAGCGCTAGTTTCATCGCGATCAGGCAAGTATATTTCTCACAGTGAATTTTTAAAGGCAAAACTTAAATAGGTTAAAATTCTTTTAAAATTCGTAGCTTGCAATTTTTACGTATACGTAAGTCTGATAAAAATATATGTTACAGTACTTGTAAATACGATCGTTTTGACATCTTGTTTACAGGATTCCGACGTACGGTTTGCCCGGAATAAATCTTTGAAGATATGTTGTAATGATAAATTCTTGTTTTAAAAATCCTTTTAAAATTCGTAATCTGTGATTTTTACGTGCACTTACGTACGATAAAAATATATGTCGTAGTACTAGTGAATACGATCATTTTAACACCTTGTTTGAAGAATTCTGATGTACGTTTTGCTCTAAACAATTCCTTGAAAAATCATTTCTTGATTTAAAATTGCTTTTTGGCTATTTAAAATTGTTTAAAAATTGTTTAAAAATCTTGAAAAATAACTACTAGTCTTAGAAAGTACTTTAAGCTAATTTAAACTCTTTTGCTTGGTTAAAATCATATCTTACTCGTTCTTTTTTTAAGTGATCCTGATGTTTTCATTTAATCGAGTCGTGAAGTTGTGAACTTCCACGAGACTGTTGTAAAGACTATTGGAACACCGAGATTGAATTGACTGAATGGAAGATGGAACTTCAACAATATTGAATGGAAGATGGAACTTTAATAATATAGAATGGAAGATGGAATTTCAATAATAGACAGATAGTACACATTCTTTTGACCACCACATGACTTGACCTGGGATTGGGGTAGTCTATGATCACAAGTGTTACAGAATGACTGGATGCGCCATACTAAATTACCTCCAACACATTACGGGGGTTAGAACCTTGACCGTTGCCATATCGGAACGGTGGGTAAGCCTCGGAGTTGCTCCCGTCGCAGGCTGCATGTTGGTTATCTCTAGTACTCTTGGACATGGACTTATCACTAGGATAGGCTGGTTTTTGACTATTGTTCTAACATCTTTTCTGCAGGTTGCTACAGTGTGTTTATTGAATGCTAAATTGTCACAGGTTGCTGATAGTATTGCAAATTGTTATTGAAACTGCTACATGTTGCAAATGGTATTGCAAATGGCTATCAATGATTTAATTGCTGCAGGTTGCAAATGTTTAACTGCTTTAACTGTTTAACTACTTTAAACTGATTTATCTCTTTTATTGCTTATTTGTAAATTAAGCTTATTGCTCGTCTTTAAAGTGCATCATTGTTTAAATTTAAAATGTCCAACGTTTTGGTTTTGAGATTATCTTGCCGAGTAAACCTCGCTGACGGACATTTCATTTTGTTGTTTTACGAAATGTCCGTCAGGTATCGATAGTGAGTTCTTTGAAGACACTACTGCAGAAACCGAGCCAGTGCTCGAAGGCTACGTGGAGTATCTACCCACAGAAGACTAGACTTTTACCTTCGCGTCAGCACTTATATATATATATATTTGATTAATGTAATTTGTGTACTTTGTTCGTATTGGCCATGCTAGGCCAAGCTGTATCTTAATTATTGTACACTGGATATGTAATAATGTTGTTTGAGCTGCTTCTTAAATTTGCAATCAAGAATCTGCAATTTTTATACAGACGCTTAGTGTGTTTAAGCCAAGGAGGAAGAAAAGAAAAAGATTTCAAAAAAAAAGAAAAAAAAAGTACTCCTCCTTGTTTTAAGCACATCGCGGACCCGCTCGCATTCTCGCTCCCGGTAGAATGGGAAGCGGGGCGTGACAGGTTTTGTTGGCGGCCCATGCAGGTCTTGCTTATGCAAATACTTTAAGATCGGTTTAAATGACATTAATATCTAAGTGTACAACTAGAATAGATTTATTCTAACTTACCTTACAATGCGGTTTGTTTTAAAGTATATATGGCAGGTCGACCAGATACAGACGACGTCACCAACAACGACATCTTGGGTATCGTAAAGGAAATACCGGAAATTCAACCCTATATTCTCCACGAAGCTGCTGAGCCAGTAATCACTGGTATACCTGAACCTTTTCCCTCTACGTCGATTTGACACCCATCGTCTTTATTATCATTGCTAGCATATGTTATCGTGCTATAGCATGTCCACATCTTGATTTGGAAATTTTCTATTGCTCCTTATCACAAAATTCGCAACGAACTATTTCCATTGAACCTCATTACCTTTTTCGAATTCTTAACCATTGCTTAGGAACTCGTGTTCCATTCTTGGTTATACCTTCCCTAGTAACCTCTTTTGCTAGCAGTTATAGTTATTTTCATATGTTGAACCATCTACCTACTTCATCACCTTTCCTTCAGTTGATGGTGGCACTCATATGAATGATGATATTCCTTCAATGGACCATGATACCGGTCAATGTGCTTGGCTAAAGTCTGTTGGATCAACCTAGCTAGACTGGGTGCAAGTGATCCTAGCTTAGTCACTTCCCTGGCCGTGTCCGCTGGACCGCAAGGATGTGAATCATGATTATGTAATGCCATCGATCTTCATCATTATCACCTTCTCTTAACTTGATGACCTTTCGATTGACCTTCTTAGAATCTTTCTTTAGTCCCCTTGAACTCTAGTTATGGAGGACAACATTCGAATTTTGGATCATCAGAAGTTCGAGTTCAACCACTAAAGCAAATCGAAGGGCCACACTGCAAGCGACTGTCCTGAGAGGAAGTCTCAGCCTTCCAACTCTGCCCAGCAACGTCAACCAACAACAAGTGTACCAGCAGACTCGACAACAGGTGCTACCCCAAAGACGCCAAGCTTGTACCATGACAGTAGAAGAAGCTGAGGCTACGGACCAAGTAAATCCCAGGTACGAGATATTCCACTAAGCTACTTACTCTATTATTTAGAGCTTGGACATGTTTCTTATCACTGTAACTGTTAAACCTCTGACTCCACGTTGGATGGTCGAGACCGCTGGCAGTTCCCAGCGGATGCCTCCAATGTTCTATTGTGATTTGTAGACGAGGTCTTTTCGCTAAATCCATGGTGATAGAGATGCCAACATTTGATGTTGTTCTTGGGATGAATTGGTTAAGGACATTTCATGCCACCTTTGACTGTCGTCAAAGGAGGGTAGAGTTCGAAATACCCGACCATCTTAAGTTCAAGGTCCTCCGCGGAAGCAGATCGAAGGACGCTCAGAAGTATTCGAGGATGATACTGGAGATTTTGAGACGAGCCAACCACGACGTGCAAGTGTAGACTGTTACGTAACTCGTACTTCTTTTCTACCCCTACTTTTGTCATGTACCCGACTTCCCAAGGTTTGAATTCTTTTCCCGCCTACTTTCTCTCCCCCTCTTTATTGCGTTCTGTCCGTTTCCTCTCCTCGAGACCCGTTCCCGCCTAACACCGACGACTTCGGTGCCCCCCTCTTCTTTTTGACCCATCTCCTTCCTCCGCAAGCCACCCCGTGGCTTTCCTTTTCCCTCAGACATCGCCCCTCCTCCTCCCGACCTCTTCCCCAAGCGAGCTCGATCGGACCTCGCATCGCCGCTCCGATCTCCGATCCGCCGGCCTCACCCGAAGATCCGCCAGCTTCCGCTTCGCTCCATCCCGGAGGCCCTCCCCACCATGGATCGACAGCCAGTCGCAGCGCTCGCCGCCATGGATCGACAGCCAGTCGCAGCGCTCGCCGCCATGGATCGACAGCCAGTCGCAGCGCTCGCCGCCATGGATCGCCAGCCGCCGATGGCCCGCCGACGACCTTGGGGTCTGTTGGGCCTAGCAGCAACCCTCACCGCCGCCCTCGCTACCGCCGCTTGGCTGAGATCTTGGGAAGCCGTGATCCTTGGGCTTCTCTTGAGCTCTCTGCCTTGGGTCTCACCCTCGTTGAGATCCCGTTTAGGCTTCCTCTTGCGTCTACTCCTTTTGGTTTGCGGAAAAGTGTGTTTTTGGTTATTTACTTGTTGGGTGATGTTGGGTGTTGCGAATATCAGGTATTGGTCTACGGAAGGAATGATGGCGATGGTTACTGGTATGATATTGGCCTTGGGTGTTGAAGTTGGATGTAGGCCTTGTGCTTGGCTCTGGACGAGAGCATGGATCCTGCCTTATTGTGTGATAGTATGGAGATTGACGGAAGAAATGCTGGCAGTGAGTACTGACTTAGAGTGTTGGCCTTGTACTTACCTTTGGGCGGTGATTTGGACGTTAGCATGTGGTTGGGCATTATGGAAATTGATGGTGTTGGTACCCGTGGATTAGTCGATACGTGCTATATGATGAGCGACATCTTTGATTAAGACCCAGTAGCACGAATAAACCTTATGTTCTTCCATTGATGTGGTTTAAATAGCTTGCTACTGGCTTATCACCTCAGGTTCCAAGTTCGAACAGATGTTGTCATCATAATAGCCCTCATTTTCATGTGATTATCTCATGTTAATTTTGGACAACTTGAGAAGGCATGGTAACTATTGTAGTGATACTGGTCGGGACTAGTTACGGAAACTATGATAATGTTAATAATTATTAGAAATATCTCTTGTTTTCTTGATGCCATTATATCACCTTATATTTCATGCTATTAACAACTTATTTTCTAAATTGTAATCATTCGACTAGTTTTCCATTTTATCATTTATTTGTTTGAGCTTCTTAATAACAGTATTTATTTTATTTTATAAAGTTTTGAGAAATTCCGAGGACGGAATTATTTTATGGAGGGTAGGATGTAACGACCTGAAATTTCATCACTTCAATTTACCAATTTTTACGTACTTTAAAAATTAATTTTACTTTATAAATGTTCGTGAAGAGTTTTATAACAAAACTGATTCCAAAAATTCTTATAAAAATATTTTAGAGCACTAGACTTATCATATTATATTTCAGCAATTTCAGATTTCCTCAAATGCCCAAAACATTTCTGTTAAAATTCATCTCCCAAAATTACCGTTTTGATTCAACGAATTTATTTTCTATACAAACATCTTCAAAACGTTTCCAAACTTGTACGGTAGCATCATATGATCACTTAGGGCTCCCCACATTAATTTCGTAATTTTCTGATATCATTTCAATAGAAAACCCGCAAACCCGCTTTCTAAACTTTTTGGCCAAAAACTAGTATTTTCGTAGCCCAAACCCTGGAACGGTCTTCGTATTCGCGATCCTCGTGACGATACGGTCCTGTGGGTATGTTTTCGTAATTTTTCGGACACGTTTACTAGTAGGGGCAATTTCGTAATTTTGTTACACTAATGACCTTCACTAATGTTTTTAACCCCTTTTAATTACCCTAAGTATCCCACCTAAACTAACCTGTAGCTAACTCTCACCACCTAATCTACCCCCATCTAACTCTTTCCCTCAGCTAACTATCCCAACCCCATCTACCCTATCTCATTAACTCTATAAATTAACCCCAAACACACACAAACACACCCAACACTGTCTCTCTCTCTCCATTTCGCTTTGAACCCAGGCCGTTAAATATTTTCGCCCGCTCTCACCCTCTCTATCTCTCTCTCGCTTCTCTCTCTCTCTTCACTCACGCCTCCGGAGGCTCAACCGCCGCCCTCCGACCAAGTCCGCCTCCCTCCGGCCTCGTCGTCGTCGTCAGCCCACCGTGCCCGCCTCCCGTCGCCGACGAGCGCCTCGCCACCGCCCGAAAACGCCCCAGCGCCGCCCCCTTTGATCGCCGACGCTGCTCCGAGCCTCCGCCGCCGTACCCCGCTCCGGCGCCCAACTCCGACGTCGCCTCCCCGCCGCCGACCGCCGAGCTCGACGCCGCCGTCGCCGTCGTCGACGAAGTCGACGAGAACCCCGCCCCTGCACAGTACGACGAACGAAAGCAGCGGGTAAATTCGAATGGCAAACTTGTAAATATGAGTAAATAATCGTATTTTCGTATTTTTTTATTAATTAATAATAGGTGTTTATGGTTTTAAATTGATAACTTGAAATATAGGGCCCAGAAAAATGTGTGACTAGTCCCAGAAAATCAGAAACGTCGAAACGAATCCATTGGCGCTAGTTTCATCGCGATCAGGCAAGTATATTTCTCACAGTGAATTTTTAAAGGCAAAACTTAAATAGGTTAAAATTCTTTTAAAATTCGTAGCTTGCAATTTTTACGTATACGTAAGTCTGATAAAAATATATGTTACAGTACTTGTAAATACGATCGTTTTGACATCTTGTTTACAGGATTCCGACGTACGGTTTGCCCGGAATAAATCTTTGAAGATATGTTGTAATGATAAATTCTTGTTTTAAAAATCCTTTTAAAATTCGTAATCTGTGATTTTTACGTGCACTTACGTACGATAAAAATATATGTCGTAGTACTAGTGAATACGATCATTTTGACACCTTGTTTGAAGAATTCTGATGTACGTTTTGCTCTAAACAATTCCTTGAAAAATCATTTCTTGATTTAAAATTGCTTTTTGGCTATTTAAAATTGTTTAAAAATTGTTTAAAAATCTTGAAAAATAACTACTAGTCTTAGAAAGTACTTTAAGCTAATTTAAACTCTTTTGCTTGGTTAAAATCATATCTTACTCGTTCTTTTTTTAAGTGATCCTGATGTTTTCATTTAATCGAGTCGTGAAGTTGTGAACTTCCACGAGACTGTTGTAAAGACTATTGGAACACCGAGATTGAATTGACTGAATGGAAGATGGAACTTCAACAATATTGAATGGAAGATGGAACTTTAATAATATAGAATGGAAGATGGAATTTCAATAATAGACAGATAGTACACATTCTTTTGACCACCACATGACTTGACCTGGGATTGGGGTAGTCTATGATCACAAGTGTTACAGAATGACTGGATGCGCCATACTAAATTACCTCCAACACATTACGGGGGTTAGAACCTTGACCGTTGCCATATCGGAACGGTGGGTAAGCCTCGGAGTTGCTCCCGTCGCAGGCTGCATGTTGGTTATCTCTAGTACTCTTGGACATGGACTTATCACTAGGATAGGCTGGTTTTTGACTATTGTTCTAACATCTTTTCTGCAGGTTGCTACAGTGTGTTTATTGAATGCTAAATTGTCACAGGTTGCTGATAGTATTGCAAATTGTTATTGAAACTGCTACATGTTGCAAATGGTATTGCAAATGGCTATCAATGATTTAATTGCTGCAGGTTGCAAATGTTTAACTGCTTTAACTGTTTAACTACTTTAAACTGATTTATCTCTTTTATTGCTTATTTGTAAATTAAGCTTATTGCTCGTCTTTAAAGTGCATCATTGTTTAAATTTAAAATGTCCAACGTTTTGGTTTTGAGATTATCTTGCCGAGTAAACCTCGCTGACGGACATTTCATTTTGTTGTTTTACGAAATGTCCGTCAGGTATCGATAGTGAGTTCTTTGAAGACACTACTGCAGAAACCGAGCCAGTGCTCGAAGGCTACGTGGAGTATCTACCCACAGAAGACTAGACTTTTACCTTCGCGTCAGCACTTATATATATATATATATTTGATTAATGTAATTTGTGTACTTTGTTTGTATTGGCCATGCTAGGCCAAGCTGTATCTTAATTATTGTACACTGGATATGTAATAATGTTGTTTGAGCTGCTTCTTAAATTTGCAAGCAAGAATCTGCAATTTTTATACAGACGCTTAGTGTGTTTAAGCCAAGGAGGAAGAAAACAAAAAGATTTCAAAAAAAAAAGAAAAAAAAAGTACTCCTCCTTGTTTTAAGCACATCGCGGACCCGCTCGCGTTCTCGCTCCCGGTAGAATGGGAAGCGGGGCGTGACATGTGGTAATGATGCAACCCCTACATGGTCGTGTGATAGGTCGATACGATCGTATGGTTTCAACAGCTGTCTAATTCGACAACGACGATAAATTTAAATTTTCAAAACTAAAACCGATCCTAACTAACTAAGTTAAGATCTTACCTGATCTAGTCCTTCAACAAATTCTGGGGCCCTTCTTCTCCTTGATGACCATCAGAATGCTTATCTCTCCTTCTTCTACAATGGATCAAGAACTATGGTTTTGGGTGTTTGGTTTGGCTTGAGGAGAATGGCAGCAGGGGTTTCTTGGGCTTGAGCGTGAGTGAGGATGATAGTTCTATATTTTCTTTCTTTCCACTGATTTTTCTCAGAATTTTCTCTTCTTTTAATCTCTTACTAAGCCACCTCATCCTCCCTAAATCAATGTTAGCTAGCCAAGTGACTGAGGGTTGGTGTGAATTATCCTTCTAATGCCCCCCATTAAGGTGGAGGTGGCTAATGAGGGTAATTTAGAATTTTAAAATTTTGTAGGAAAATAATTATACTCTTTCAGATACCATATACCTCCATTAATACAAATATTAACCTATGTATACTTCATTTTAATAAATCCAAAAGATGTTACAAAATTAATAAAAATAATTTTCACCTCACTAAATCAAAGTAAAATATACAAAGTCTCCCAAAAATTTATATGCACACTTATACGTCCCAAGAAAATGTATTAATATGCGTATATATTTTGAGGTCATTACATTGCCCTTTGTTTCTCTGCATGTAGTCACAAACTTTACAGAGAAAGCTGCACAAGACTCGCTCAAGAATTAAATCAAAAACCCAGCCGAAAACTGTATATATAGCCTTAGCGGGTCTGCGTGTTGAATCTGAATCAAATTCGGAATCTAAACATGTTGCTGCTGCGCATCTGTGGCCGACTCCCCTCGTGCCGCCAATCAAACGAGATCAAGCCTCATCACACCACGTGTATTCATTAACCAACTAACGCTACTCCGCTCGCCTGCCATTCGATCGAACTTCCACGATCCAAGGAGGCCATGTCTCCCCACAGATGATGCTAACGTTGCATCATGCACTATCACGTTCTTTGCCCACGATCGACAACCGTCTATTGGGCTTGCTCTATGGGCTTCCCGTGGGCTGCTATAGCGGGCCATTTGAACAGTGTTGGTATAATTCCAAATTAATCTTTCGGCTGTGCTTCTATAAATACGTTGATTTGATATCCAAAAAAAGTCTTTAAAAACATCCTCATAAATCCAAGATTAATGTCGATATATTTTTGGTGTTTTGTATCATATTTTTCAACACACCATCTTAATACAAACACAACATAATGTCCAAACTAAGCTGAAAGTCCATATTCTCCACCTTCAAAAAATATACAACCTCATCATGAGGCCAGGGCACTTGGCTAGTGAGCTTCGCACTAAGTATCACCAACTAATCGAGTGTCCAACAAACCTCATTCTAAATGTGAGTCTCTAAATTCGTCGTGTCTCATGAATCCATACCAAAAGAAAAACCCGTAGTGATCTCTCCGTGCCATCAAATGGCACTCCAGACTCTTATCAAGGAAAATAAGTTTGTGCACCACTCAAACTTCTCCACCGACCTGTCATCTGTCTGATTCTCCATATGAATTTTTATAGGATGTGCTTTGGCACCTTTGCTAGCATATGCCACTCTGAATTAGTGTCCATACTCAATGCATCCATTGCAAACCTATCTGTCGTATGATCTCCATGTGCATGCAATGCATAAGCCAAATTCATGTAGTCAGCATCAGGAGATAGTGTCTTCACAATGTGTTGCACAACTCTACTAGTAATCAAGTCATCCAAAGTAGCTTTAGGATCTTCACCTCTACTAGAACAACCACTACCATCATTATTTGCAATAGTATCCTCATGTGGACTCTTCCCATCAGCCACCACACCTTTACCATATCTTTGCAGATCCTATGATATGGAATAAGTACCTCTATCTCGTTTGGCACTTCCTTGCCTTCGATACTCCTTGAAGCTTTCCTTTGCAGCACCATCGACTCATCAAACGTCACCTGTCAACCAACCAAGATCTTCCTTTTCTCTAGACTCCATAGTCTGTAACCATTGGCACCATCCATGTATCCCAACATGACACGCTTCTTTCCCTTTGCACCGAAATTCTCACTTTCCTCGTGAACATAGACTAAACATACATACACCCGAAGATGATCTAAATCCACTGGCTTGCATGTCCAAATCTCCTTTAGAATTTTCCTGTCGATAGCTGAAAATGGAATTTTATTCACCAAATAAGCGGTCGATATAGGTTCGACTCAAAATCCCTTTGACAAACCTGATGTAAATATGAGAAACTTGCCTTCTCTAGAAGTGGCTATTCAACCTCTTGGCAACTCCATTCAGATGTGGATCTTTGCATGTAGTGAAGTGTCTATTTACTCCCTGATCCTGACAGAATTTTGTGAACATAGAAGAAGTAAACTTGCCACCATTGTTGGATCTTAGTGCTTTTAACTTATTCCATGCTTGACTCTCCACAATGGTCTTTCATGCCTTGAACTTCTCACTTTCTACAACCGACCATAATCCCAGCCGTCGATCTGAGGCAGGATCACAACCCTGATCGATGAGTGGCATGATCTTGCGCGTCTGATCAAGCACTGCCGCCTTATCCCTACTCATGTGCACAGCACGTGACTCCTTTGGGCCTATACTTCGTGGGGGCGTTGGGCCGCTCGAGCAGGCCTTGCCCGCTTGCTGGGTGCGAGCGCAACCGCTTACGTTCGTGGGCTCGCCAACATGGGCCAGCAGCTTGTTTTGAGCTTTGATTAAATTTGAAATAATCCTCTATTGGGCTAGGCTTGTATAATCCTTGATTTTGGGCTCCGAAAAATCTGCAAAAAATCCTGATAAATCTGATATTTTTCCAAAGATATTTTTGGTGTATTGTGTCATAATTTTCAAGGTGATACCGCGCTTGTGAAAGATGATGAATCTTGTTGGGCTTTGATACCACTTATTGGGGGTGATACCAATTGCCTCACGAAAATTCCAGTATCGTTGTGACAACGAACAAAGCAAACAACGATTCGCTACAAAACCCGCATCATAAGCAATAATATGAAAGTAATGCAAAACAAAGAAATCATGCCCCTGACACCAAATATTTATACTGGTTCCACCCAATACTTATTGTACGTTTAGTTGGAGTGATTGAGATCACTGGTGCTTTGATATCTTTGGACTACACTGTATTGATAGGTCCATATTTTACACCTTTTTCTGCATATTTGCATACCATTTTGATCGCACATATCGCACTTTTCACGATTATTCGACGATATTGCGTTACTTTTCACTATTTCTTGTTTTTGTCGGATTTCAGGAAATATGGAGCGATCGGGAGCAAAAATAAACTAAAGGGACTTGCACACGTGCCGTAGCATCGCTCCTGGCCTTATTGAGGAGCTAACAGCGCTGGAAGATGAGCAGGAGAGGAAAAGATCAATAGAAGCGGCGAGGAGGCGAAGAGGAGAAGAAAGGATCCCAGATACAGGCCACTCGGCCGAGTCACGCTATCACTTGCCCGAGTGAAGCAGCGTACTTAGCCGAGTACGATTGATACATGCCTGACTTAAAGCCGCAATGCACTTGCCCGAGTGGTCGATTCCACTCGGCCGAGTAGAGCACTCCACTCGCCTGAGTGAGGCCACGTTCTCTGAAGGAAAGCATGCCAGACTCTCTGGAATTGTGGAATAATAGTAGAAGACCCTACTCGGCCGAGTAGGAAGTCCACTCGCCCGAATGAGAAACCCTACTCGGCCGAGTGACATGAGCGCCCAGATTTTCAGGCAACCTCTCACTCTTTTGAGATCTGCTATCATTCTAGCAAGTAAAGTATTTTTATCATATTTTTTATATATAGTAGACTTTGTTACGGTTCCAACACTGCCAAGAATGCACTAATCGGAGGTCGGATGAAATATGGAGAATTTCTGCAAGTTGACATAACAGTGCTGGAATTCGCATATCAGTGTCATTCGGCCGAGTGACACTTTCACTCGGACGAGTGAGCTTTCCACTCGACCGAGTGACCAGTTTTTGACAGTTTTTGAAAGAGTGCTGTTTTTTGGAGTTTCTACAGGAATTCTCACTCGGCCGAGTGAGCTTTCCACTCGGCCGAGTCGCTGCTGGCCCAGAACTTAAGTTATGCGCAGATCTGATTTTGGGCACGGGTTTCAGAGGGTTTTTAGGGGTTTTTGCTAGGGGTTTGAGGGGACTATATAAGCGAATTGTAGCCATCATTAGAGGTGAGTTCCATTATGTTTTCTTAGAGACTTTTTTAGAGGTTAGGCCATGCTCTAGGCCCCCTCTTGGATATAAAAGCTTGTATTGGGATTGAAGTTCTTCATCAAAGCTAAGTATCTTTGTTCTTATTATTTGAATCTTTTTTTTTGAAAGGTATTATTTGAATCTTTGATTTGATATAGTTTTACATGCACGCAATGTTTTTTTTTGGTTCTCATATTGGTATTGATATACTTGAGTAGATTCGTTGTTTTAGGGCTTAGGGATGAACCCTATGGATCTAATTTCAGATTTGTGATGATGGGTTCATATGTTGCTATAATTGCTAAAGGGGTTAGGTTGTGATTGATTTATCACGAATAGCTAGGAATTTCCATCGATTTGGGGTTTGCAAGAGATTGGATTCCGATCATATTCGAATTAGGTTTATAATCGAAATCCACTAGAATTGGTTTGCAAGAGATTGGACAAAGCTAGCATTTTTATTATAAATCTATACACATATTCGTTTGCAAGAGATTGGACGAATACGAACTATCACAACCTAGATTGTAACTCGAGTTTGCACGAGAGTGGGCTTGAGGTGTGATTGGACGATGATGTCGATCTTCATGCTAGTGGCTTAGATTAGGGTTTGCACGAGAGTGGGCCCTAATCTAGGTTGCTATAGACCGGCAATAGCGCGAGAGCGTGAGCTTGGTTCGCTATTCAGTTACGACTAGTTCACCTCAACACAAGTCTAGTAATATTGAGATTCACGATTCACAGAGATGTATGACGATCCGTAGTGGGGATTCTCTAGCCCTAGAAACTTTTATTATATTGTATTTAAATGATATTTGACCAACTTATTTATCACCGACACCAACATCCATCACCATTGTCATTACATAACATCATACCCATCTCCACCAATAAAACCTTAGTAGTCGAACCAACCTAAGATAGATTGGAGCTAACACCACCTCCTCATGTTCGATACCCGCTTGCCACTACACCATGCGCTTGCGGTAAAACTACAGTCGTGCCCCCGGGGTGTGTATCGAGGGCTGATCAAGTTTTTGGCAACGTTGCCGGGGAGGTGTTTTCCGTTGGGTGCCAATTTGTCACAATTAGGTTGAGTAGATTACGTTAAATAAACAAAAACAAAAAAAACAAAAAAGCAAAAAAATAGAGAGAGATTTTTCCCCACCACCTGATATTATTATTTTCTTTATCTCTGCTTGTACCAATGACGTATTTTCCATGTTGTCTATTTTGCTTGATCAGGTACAGTTGTTACAGCGATGGTGCTTCCAAAGGAAACGCGACCAGGTTCTATACAATCCTACATATACCTCGCTATATTTTATCAGGCTGACGGAGAGTCCTTCCGAGAAGATTTTGCAAGTTCGAAAAAAATGTTAGGAATGTTCCAGACGAAGTCATACCATGAGTGGGATGGTTCCATGCTGTTTAATATCTTCGCTAGAAGGCTAAAGGGACCCTCACGTAAGTTTATGAGGAGGATGCAAGTGGGAAAGTTCAGTGATCTGCAGTTGGCAGCAACCTTAGAACAAATGATAGATGATGCTTGTAACGACCACTTTTCGTTGTACGTTTTTCGTGCACGTGCTTTTGGCCGTGCACGTGTTTGTTTTAGACTTTGTTCGTTTGTGAACACTTTCGTGTGATATGCCGTTGTGAACGTCTCTGAGAATGTTAAATAGTGGCAATATTTTGGAGCGACGTTTCTCGAGTCGTTTTCCCACAATTTAAACTTATTCGATGAGACGTGGCGATTTTCACTTTTGACGGGAGACATTTCTATTTTTAGTTTCGTCGTCCGACGTCAAAATTGAGATCCGTTTTCTTAGTTAGCTCACTCTCGTCATCACGATCACCCCGATATTTATTTTATAATTTTTGGAGTTTATTTGACCACTTTTATATTTTTAACAAGTTTTATATTATTTTTAATAATTAATTTTTAAATTATTTTCGGCCAAATAAAATTTATTTGAGTTTTAAACGTATTAAAGAATTTTTGAGCCAATTTCCAGCTCATTTGGACCAAGTCAAATCCTTGGGTGAGTTGGAGAAGTTGAATTTCAAATTTTAAATTATTTTAAACTTCTAATCCTATTAGATTTAGCCCTAGACCAAGTCAACCCATCTACACTATATAAACAACCCCTAGGAAGACCTATTTTCGCAAGAAATTAACCCTAGCCTCTTCCAAAACCCAAAATTGACGTTGCGACGATTCGTCGCAACGTTGCGACGAAGCCGCTCCGCACCGACCGAGGAAACGGCCTCATTTTCCCCGCTCTGACCGGCAGCTGCCTCCGCACCAAGCTTCGTCCGCACCATCGCACAGCCGCTGCATCGCAACCCCGCACCAAGCTGTGTCCGACCGAGGAATTCTCTCGGTCAGACCGATGGCCGCCCCCGCTCACGCCCGTTCCCCCGCTCCGCTGCAGCCCAAGCGCCCGACCGACCCGCCCGCTGTGTCTGACCGACCCAAGCGCCCGCATCGCCCGCTCCCCCGCTCCGTTGCAACCCCCGCAGCGCTGCAGCCTGCTTCCGCAGTGTCTGACCGAAGGATCCCCTCGCAGCGGCCGCTGTGACCGACGACCGCACCGACCCCAAGCGCTGCACAGCCCGTTCCTAGCGCCTGACCGATGGAATCCCCCGCATTGGCTGTGTACGACCGATGGCCATACGTCGCAACCCCGCAACCGTCGCACCACTTGCCACCGTGGGCCCCCCAAGTTCTTCAGAGGTATTGTGGGTCCCCCAAAGGCCCCTAGGACTGCTGTGGGCCCCACCTAGGTGTTTTCTCTCCGACGATTCGCCGTGTACGACGTTGCGACACGTCGTAGCCGTCGTCGCACGTGCTAGCTTTGGAATCTGGAACCGTTGCTCCGGTTGATGCTCTGAACTTTCCAGCGAGGAAACTAATTTGGAATCTGGACTTGGAGCGCGTTCTCTTATTCCAACCCCCGGCGTCGCTACCCAACGCCGGTGTAGCTTTCGCGTCGTGTTGAGGTAACGCTTTGCACCCCTAGGACCCCAAACCCAATTGCATGCTAATCAAGACTAAAATCAGTATTTTTAAAGTATTTTAAATATTTTAAATTCACTAATCAAGATTAATAATATGGACTTTAGGCCGGTGGACTTGTGCACGTAGGATAATTGTGATTTTTGGACTCATTGGACGGTGTGCTCAGACGTCGTACTTGCAGGCAAGTGAAACTTGCCAAATCTTGCTTAGGGCCATGTTTTTAGGCAACTTCCTTGTTTTTAGCGTAAAAGAGACTAGTCAGTGAAATGATAGCTGGCTAGACGCCTACTTGATCTAGTTTGACAACGAAACTAGATCCGTCACCTAATTGATCTAGCTTGACAACGAAGCTAGATCCAACCCTTTAAACTTGTTGTTCATGCATGCTAAACTGTCACGTTTACTTTCCTTACCTGTACGCTTTACTACTTGCCATGTCATGTCATCCATGCATTGAATGTCGCATTCGTAGCACACGCTACAATACTTGTACTCGTACTACTTGTCCGGCTAGGTGCACCCCTACGCCATACTTGTTTAAAACACTTCCTGGCTCGTGGTCCAGAAGCGGGCCTCATGTGTTGGCTGAAAACCAATGCCCGATACACGTGGAGGGATAGGGATAAACGGTCACTTAAGCTTAGGAGTGGCCTGATCAGCCCTCTAGCCAAAAGACGGAATCTTTGTGCACGAGGTGCTTACTTTCCTTGTCTTGTACTTGTCTTGTGAATGATTCATGAATACTTGTCATCCATGCCATGTTTAAATGCCATGCTCGTACTTTACTTTACTTTACATTACCTATTGCACTCTTTACTTTAACTGCCATGTCATTGCATCATGCTAGAACTGCTAGGTCGCTTTACTTTTACCTACTTTCAGTTCCTTGCACAAGTCTCTTGTAGACTTGCTGACATGTGCCCCTTGCTCTTTTGGGTGTCACATGTTAGACCTGAGCCAGAGACCGTTGCTGTGTACGTGATGTGTTGCTGACGCTGAGCCTGAGTCCATGTTTGCCCAGGGGGGGAGTTTTGTGGACACCGGTGACCTTCCTTGGTGATTTTGCTGAGTTTTCTTTGTTTTAGGTTTTGTTGTTAGCTGTCGGTGCGTGGCACCTTTGTTTTGTACGTTGTACTTTTGTTGGCCATGTTTGGGCCTTTAGACTCTCTTTTATTCCAGCCTGGTGGCTTTTTCTGTGATGTTGAAACTTATTTTATGGATATTCTGAGATATCTCTTTGTCTCATTTTATTATTATTATCTTTGTTTCGTTCGCGTTGCAAGGACCTGCAGTTTTAAATTTAAAACGCTTATCGGACTTGCAGCTTTGTAGCTTCAAGTCTGAGCGGACCTTCTCACGCTTCGCCTCCATATTTTTGGGAAGCGGGGCGTGACAATGCTCGATCTACCGGTTCGCTAACCGTTATGGTAGGTAAACCATCCAACCAAGTATTCATCGATTTTGTTATGGCTAATGTCTCTGATGCAGGTACTATCGTAGACGGAGTGCATGTTTCACTTGAAGGTGATTGTATCCACCTTTACACCATTAACACTCCACAAATAGAGACATCTGAGCTGCCGAAGAGGACACATATAGGGACATATTGAGAAACATTGTCGACGTAGTTCGAGAAATCGGTCCATTAACAATAACGGCAGGTGATCCTTTTGAGCTTGAATTTCAACACTTTATTACTCATTGTATCTCTCCTAGAGGCACAATTGATGATGGAGTCTATGCTCTAGTTGAGGGACACAAGACCCATTTTTACACCACGGTCGAGATACATGAGCCTATAGAGCCACCTTGTGCCGTCGTCGCCTCCCCTTGCCACCCACATGAGCCAGAGCAGCCTATACCAATCAGAGAATATTATTGAGGAGGCCATGCCTACAGTAGTGGAGCAGACCATCAAGGAGGTCGTGACTTGGGACGATGACATTTGCACACAAATGGAGCCCGAATTGTGCCCCCTCCTTTCGAGCTGTCGCAGCCATCCCTACCTTCTACAGAGGCTGAGCATCCCGCAGAGGACCACCCTTCCACTGACGATGAGGACTATCCCACATAGCTTATGGTTCCCTTTCAGGGAGATCTCTTTACTCTCTCGCCCTTTACATTTTATTCCCCTCCCGTGTATGATGTTTACTATGACTCAGATTTTGACGACTCATTGCACCTTTTGCAGGATACACATACATATGATCAAGAGGCCCAATGGATGTATACAAGGGGTAGAGCGAGGAGTTAGCACCCATGGATGCTATTGAATATGATCAGGAGGTGTGATAGGATAAGTCTGACAATAATAAGGAGTTGCTTGATGAGACACACGCTTATATGCCAAAGCTACCTGAACAATCTGAGGCAAACACACGAGGAGTTGATTGACGTGGTGCATGATTGTAGAGATTTATTTCCAGGGAAGTGTTGTCAACCATAGTTACTTTTAAACATTTCTTTTGATGACCTTCTTTGGAATACATTTATTTTGGGGAAGAATTATCCACATCAGATTGATGCGGCTTATCTCTTGCTGGGTACAGGTGGAGTCCTTGTAGAGATGCTGGAAGCCGCATCGCTGGAATCTGATGGAGTCCGTGGACACATGCACTTGGCGGGGCCATGGAAGGAGCAGTTGGAACAGTTGCCTGCACCGGCAAAGATACTGGATCCGCCTTTTGCTATAGGTGATATCAATCCAGTTATTTTATGATTTAAATAACCACGAATCCTCTCGTTATCAAGAGGACCGTATAGATTTGCTTGAATAAATATCACCGCATATGACGGCAACAAAAATTCTTTACACCCCAAACCCATTATATATATTAATTGCCCTCTTCATATTTTGATGTGTCATATCCTTTTTGCTCACCACCCATCGAGCATCTCTTTCAAGTGAATACTCACATTCTTATTTGTTTGACTCGATCTCGTTTAGCAAAGCCGTGACATTTTTGATCGAGTCATTTGAATAGGATTGTTTGGTATAAGCTTGGGGGAAGGCGCTTTCATGCATCATTGCATGCGCATGTAGTTGCATTAGGATTTCATGTCATTCATTTCATCATTTTTCATTCACCCCCCTTATTATTATCGTTGTTCTTCATATTCTTCCATTATGATCACATTAAGGACAATGGAAGTTTAAGATTGGGGGAGTGCATTTCCATGCCATTTAGTTGCACTTTTACTCCAATTTTAGGGTTTTTAAAATTTTTCAAAATTTTTGCACCATCTTTTTAATTTTGCCATCTTATTTTTCTTTTATGTGTGTTCATGCATCATGTTGTGTGCTTGATTTTCTTTTCTTTCCTCTCTTTTATTTTTATTTATTTATTCTCTTTTCCTCCTTTTGCTAGATATGTTCCTTATGATGATATCTCTTATTGCTTTAGTAGCCATCATGATGCTTACTACTCTTGCCATGCTATTTGGAGTATTTCAGTATCCGGCTATCCATGTGCTTGCTTATATATTCTTTTGATGATTCCTCTATATGAATGCATGATATTAATTGAAGCTAAATGTATGGATTAGTGTTTAGTATGCTTTTGTTGGAAGTGCACCAAGATTCACGCATCAATTGCATAACGGAAGCATCTGCCTTATTGTCTTATTCACCTTCTGTTGCATGCCTGATATGATTGTACTCTTTACTGCTTGACTTCACTATTTATTGAAATGATTGAGAATATCCATGCTTACATATGAGTTTAGTTGATGTATTATCTTATTGAATCATTTGTGCACATCTTAGAGTGAACCGAGCGTCACACCATTTCCTTCTCCACATATATCTTTTTATTCTCTACATGTCACTTGAGTTTACCTCCTAAAGCTACTTATATCGCATCTATTTCCCAAAAAATCCCTACGAAAGAAAAAGTTAGCTCCAAGAAGTACAAAAAGCCAAAAAGGAGCCAAAACCCCAAAAAAATACAAATCAAATTGCTTCTACAAAAATCCAAGAAGAAAAATGAGAAACAAAGTTCAAAAGAAAAAATATATATATTTCTCTATCTCATATCGGAGCCACAAAAATACTTGGAAAAACCAAGATAAAAATCCCATTTTCCACTATTATATTCCTTTGGATGTGATGCCTCAAGCTAAGCTTGGGGGGTGAATTCATTTGACCAAATGAGTGAGTATGACATTAGAGTGGAGACGTACATGAATGAGAATATTCGATAATGCTAAGACTTTGCAAAATATATTAGATATGGAGATTTTTCATGACTTGAAATAAATATGTGAATGCCATGACTCTTTTTCTATTCTCTATTGCATGCTTGGTGTGTATCTTATATGCTTCATTTATAACTTTTGATTGAAAAGTGCATCGCCAATGAATTGTATATTATATTCTATGAAATTCGTGATGTGAATATGAATTGATTGCATGAATTTAGGGAGTCCCTTCCTTTGTTCTTAAAAGCTTGCAAGTACCATGTTTAAGTAAGATATGAAATCTTTATAGCATGTGATTCGTATTTTCCGAGTTATCGCGATGTGTAGCTTATGACTTGAGATCTGAGAGAATAATCTAGCGACCCCTTCTACTTCATATTCTTTTTCGTTTTCTTATTTTTAGCTCTCGGTGAGCTTCGTATTCGTCTTCCTCGAGGACGAGTAAGAGGTAGGTTTGGAAGATTTTGATCGGTCCATATTTTACACCTTTTTTCTGCATATTTGCATACCATTTTGATCGCCCATATCGTACTTTTCACGATTATTAGACGATATTGCGTTACTTTTCACTATTTCTTATTTTTGTCGGATTTCAGGAAATAAGGAGCGATCGGAAGCAAAAATGAGCTAAAGGGACTTGCACGAGTGCCGTAGCATCGCTCATGGCCTTATTGAGGAGCTAACGACGCTGGAAGATGAGCGGGAGAGGAAAAAGATCGATAGAAGCGATGAGAAGGTGAAGAGGAGAAGAAAGGATCCCAGATATAGGCCACTCGGCCGAGTCATGCTATCACTTGCCCGAGTGAAGCAGTGTACTCGGTCGAATACGACTGATACATGCCTGACTTAGAGCCGCAATGCACTTGCCCGAGTGGTTGATTCCACTCGGCCGAGTAGAGCACTCCATTCGCCCGAGTGAGGCCACATTCTCTGAAGGAAAGCATGCCGGACTCTCTCGAATTTTGGGAGAACAGTAGAAGACCCTACTCGACCGAGTAGGAAGTCCACTCGCCCGAATGAGAAACCCTACTCAGCCGAGTGACATAAGCGCCCAGATTTTCAGGCAACCTCTCACTCTTTTAAGATCTGCTATCATTCCAGCAGGCAAATTATTTTTCTCATTTTTTATGGATAGTAGACTTTGTTACGGTTCCAACACCGCCAAGAATGCGCTAATCGGAGGTGGGATGAAATCTGGGGAATTTCTGCAAGTTGACGTAACAGTGCTGGAATTCGCATATCAGTGTCACTCGGCCGAGTGACACTTTCACTCGGCCAAGTGAGCTTTCCACTCGACCGAGTGACACTTTCACTCGGCCAAGTGAGCTTTCCACTCAACCGAGTGACCAGTTTTTGACAGTTTTTGACAGAGTACTGTTTTTTGGAGTTCCTGCAGGAATTCTCACTCGGCCAAGTGCTCTTTCCACTCGACCGAGTCGCTGCTGGCCCAGAACTTAAGTTATGCACAGATCTGATTTTGGGCGCGGGTTTCAGAGGGTTTTAGGGGTTTTTACTAGGGTTTTGAGGGGACTATATAAGGGAATTGTAGCCATCATTAGAGGAGAGTTCTATTATGTTTTCTTAGAGATTTTTTAGAGGTTAGGCCATGCCCTAGGCCCCCTCTTGGATCTAAAAGCTTGTATTGGGATTGAAGTTCTTCATTAAAGATAAGTATCTTTGTTCTTATTATTTGAATCTTTGATTTGATATCTTTTTACATGCAAGCAATGTTTTTTTATTGGTTCTCATATCGTTATTGCTATGCTTGAGTAGATTCGCTGTTTTAGGGCTTAGGAATGAACGCTATGGATCTAATTTCAGATTCGTGATGAATGGGTTCATATGTTGCTAGAATTGCTACAAGGGTTAGGTTGTGATTGATTTATCACGGATAGGTAGGAATTTCCATCTATTTGGGGTTTGCAAGAGATTGGATTCCGATCGATGGGAAGGCCTAAATATTCGAATTAGGTTTATAATCGAAATCCACTAGACTTGGTTTGCAAAAGATTGGGCCAAAGCTAGCATTTTTATTATAAATCTATACCCATATTCGTTTGCAAGAGATTGGACGAATACAAACTATCACAACATAGATCGTAAATCGAGTTTGCACGAGAGTGTGCTTGAGATGCGATTGGACGATGATGTCGATCTTCATGCTAGTGGCTTAGGTTAGGGTCCAAAATGTGCTTCTCTCAAGTGAAAGAGTCCGTACAAGTAATATAATCTGGGAGTCTAGATGTCGAATCCTCGGGAGAAAATCTGTTGCAACCACAAAGCTTAAATCAAATAGAAATCCAACGTAAAGAAACTAACCACTTTTGATGACGATGATTTTGATGGGTTTGGACGTGGTTTTTAATACGTGAACAATACGAACAAATAAAGTGTCGTGTATAAAAATATATATGAGAAGTATGCATATGGTATGGGTTCATTAGGATCCATGATTCGTATTAATTTGGATGATTAAATATAACTCAATGAATTCTCTTTTTGAGAGCAATTCACCGGAAAATACCCTTGTGGGGATTAAAGCACAAAATTCAATAAAATCGTTGCTAAAGTTTTAGTCTTTTAAATATAAGCGATGAAAGTCCCTTTTGGGGAAATCAAAACTCACCCTTGTGGGGTGATCATCTACTCAAACACGTTCTTTTGGAAGATGAAGAGAAGATTTAATAACAAAGACTATAACTTTACCAACGTGACAATTTTAGCGCGAATATTCAACCAAACGAATACAAATCATATCCCCTAACTACAACATACCATGCACAATGAGAATTTAGCTACTCATACTGAAAATAATCAACAATTTCATCACAATAACCATAGTTCTAAGCAATACAAGTAAATAGAGTTCAAAATACGCAATAGAGTTCAAGGAATATCACCAAATACTCTCTCTTTTAGCCTAATAAAACCCTTCTTCTTCCTCTAAAAAGCCTCTGAAAATTCCCTCAGGTTGATCTCTGTAATGTCAGGGATTTGCTGCAAAAATCGGCTCCAAAATCGCCCAAATACGCCAAGAATACGGCCAAAACCCCTAGAAATACGCTTAAATAAGCACATTGCAGGTTTTATTGGCTTAACGGGTTCAAAACCCGCACCAATAGCAACTTAAACCTGATCCGCCGAGCGCAACAAATACTGGCCGTCCGATATTCGCGGGATTAAACCTCCGCGTGACAGGTGCGCTTTGAGATTCGTGCTCAGCGCGTTTCGCTCCGAGTTCGCGTCGGATTAATTCACGGCCGTTGGATTCGTGATCCAACGGTCTGGAAATGGCCACGTCGCCCAAAGCCTTCGCCCGCTCTCGTTGCATTTCGGATTAATCTGAACCGTTGGATTGAGCGGGAACAGCCAGATTGATGCCACGTGTCGTGTGCTGATTGGTCGACGTCTGTATTTTTGTATTTTGAGTGTATTTCTTCATTAAATTGGTATTCTGCATTCAAAAATTCACAGTAATTAGCACAGATCTCAGAAAAATACAAATAAATAGTCGTTGGAATCGTGAGATCGAGACCAAGCCATGAAAAATATAAAAAGACAGAAATACTCAATAAAATTTATACTTTTTGCACAAATCAATGGTTTTGCTCTAATAAATGATGATACACAATATACGAATGTATTAGAGACCAATTACGTGACATGTATGCACAAAATACGACTAGTTGAGGGGTTAAATAAGCAATATTCAACCCAAATCAAGGTGCGATTGGACGATGATGTCGATCTTCATGCTAGTGGCCTAGGTTAGGGTTTGCACGAGAGTGGACTCTAATCTAGGTTGCTATAGACCGGTAATTGCGCGAGAGCGTGAGCTTGGTTCTCTATTCAGTTACGACTAGTTCACCTCAACACAAGTCTAGTAATATTGAGATTCACGATTCACAGAGATGTATGACGATCCGTAGTGGGGATTTCCTAGCCATAGACACTTTTATTATATTGTATTTGAATCGATATTTGACCAACTTATTTATCACCGACACTAACATCCATCACCGTTGTCATTACATCACATCATACCCATCTCCACCAATAAAACCTTAGTAGTCGAGCCAACCTAAGATAGATTGGAGCCAACACCACCTCCTCGTGTTCGATACCCCGCTCGCCACTACACCGGTCGCTTGCGGTAAAACTACAGTCATGCCCCCCAATGTGTGTATCAGGGGGGCGATCAGGTATGCCATTTTGTTGAAGAGAAACAACCAAACCTGCTAAGAAATCGGAAAAGAAGCTATGGAGATTTCTCTTAAACAACTCACCCATTGGCCCGAAGTTTTCTCTTTGTTTCTTTACACGTAGCCGCAAACTTTACAGGAAAAATTCCCTCGAAATCGGCTCAAGAATTCAATCAAATACCTAGCCAAAACACTGTTTATATAGACTAATGGTTCTGTCATTAAACAGGTTCAAATCTGAGTCATTTTCGGCCTCCAACACCTGATCCTCATCGGAATCAATTTTTGACGTCCGATCGAGCAGGATTTGCGCCATGCGTCTGCTGCTTCGAATTCCCCACGCGCTGGCTCGCGCACGCCGATGTATGAAGCAGGATCTCACAGATTTTCGTCACGTCGCACTGCGTGCGAACCACCCCCACCCCCACCCCCACCCCCACCCTGTTTGTTGTGGCTTCGCTAGCTGGGCCTCCATAGTGGGCTATAATGAACAGTAAGTATACTATTCACCAAAAATTGGACCGAGATAAAATCGAATAAATTTCGTTGAGCTGGGTTGCTAAACTCATTGATTCCTGGCTTCAAAAAATCTCTAAAAAAATTCGTCATAAATCCGAAATTAATCCTGAGATATTTTTGGTATTTTATATCACATTTTTTAACACTCCACCTTGATACAAACACATCATATAGCCCGAACCAAGCAAAAACTTTATCTCATCCACCTTCAAAAATAATAAACCACATCATCCTGAGGCCAGTACACTTGGTTAGTGAGCTTCGCACTAAATATCACCAACTAACCAAGTGTCCAACGAATCCGTTTTCAAAGGCGAGTCTCCGAATTCGTCATATATCTTGAATCCATACCCGAAGCAAAACCTCCGGTGATCTTCTTGTGCCACCTCTTGTCACCCTAGCACCTCTTCAAGGAAAATAAGCTTGGACGCCGCTCAAACTTTGCCGCCGACCTATTCCCTGTCGGATTCGCCTTCTTGCAACTTCACTTGGGGATGCGCTAATATGTTGATATCTCTTCTAGCACACCAACACCCCAAGTTTGCGTAGATTTCCATGCGAACTACGTTTCTAGCAAGGTGAACGGTCCCGACTCGTTCAATCCTTGTGATGGCATCAGTGTGCAGGTGTGGAAAGACCAAAGAGTTGTCACGAAACAATA
Organism: Scilla litardierei; assembly: GCA_030789695.1. Taxonomy (NCBI): domain Eukaryota; kingdom Viridiplantae; phylum Streptophyta; class Magnoliopsida; order Asparagales; family Asparagaceae; genus Scilla; species Scilla litardierei. The sequence continues at coordinate 162,944,670 of CM061138.1, forward strand.
ATGAAAGAAAATTCAAAGGGAAACAACTTTCTCCTTTACACAATTATCTTGCACGAAATGAGAAAACTCATGCCTAATTACTGGCACCCTTGAGCAGTGGATATCATGGTCCACGCTGGGAGAACCCTGTGAAAGTTCAGGTACAAGACTGGTTCGTATAGGTTCTTCAAGCTTAACGATGGGAGAACCCTGTGAATGTGCCATATGATATATGACATATGATATATCTATTTCAAATATAACGACGTGGCACGTGGCACGTTCTCATCCATATGTACTTTTTATTCACTCTGCTTTATGTGGTGAAGGATGCGCCGAATCATTGTATATGAAAGAGATCTATCATAAGTCATATAATACACATCACACACGCGTGCGTGTGCATGTATGCACACGTGCACACAGATCCGTTCAAGTGTTTCAATCATGCACATTCAACTTATCATAATTCAAAATCGATGAACGCAAATGAAAAATCCATACCATTAAAGGTGATCTAATATGCTTAAACTGTCTATAAATAAAATTTTAAATTGATATAGATTTGTTTTAAACTTTGAAGGGCCAGAGAAATGATGATTGATGCATGCCCTCACGTCTTCTTCTTCTTTTGTTTTTTCATTCCCTCCCTCCATTTAGAAAAACCATCGAGTCTGGTCTAAAGCACCCTGTGTTTGTCATTGTCCAATATGTAGTATCATTGTCCAATATGAAAAATATTAGTTATGTCCTTGTCTCCCTTGATTCGTATTACTTGGTCAGAGATATGTTGAGATAATTGCTCATTTCACAACAACCCTCTCTTTGTTGTGAATGGATATGAACCAGAGTCGGTTAGGATTGTGGGTATCTTAGAGATACGTCCATATCTATGTATCTTATCTTATAACTCTCCTATCCTGCCTATAAATAAAGGTCTGGGGGTTTCTCCCCGAGTAGTTGATTCATAACACGTTATCAGCATAAGCCTCTAAAATACTCCATAAATATCGATCGTTACGAAGGCGTAGAGAGACGGGAGATCCACGCGCGAGGTGCAAGGCTTCCTCAATCGAGCTTCGTCATCCGCGTAGGTTTCGTTCAACCGTCACTATATCCGGAGGACGGATATAGAGGTAAAACCCGCTAAAACGCTGTTTTTATCATACGTATGATTGATCTACCCATAGATCTCGCAAGATCGATACGGGAATTGCTAATCGCCTAAAAACGACGAACTTGTTTCATCCAAAATCATATTTCTTCTAAAAATATGTTAATATGGTTCTTTTTATCCTAACCCATGCCCGCCGGCGGCAAGGCCGCTGGCTCCCCACCCCCCTTGAAGGGGGCGGCCGTGTCCGATCACCACACCCCCCCGAAGGGGGGAGCGGCTGTGCCCGATCGCCGACTCCCTCGAAGGAGGGCGGCTGTGCCCAATCGCTGAGCCCCCCGCACCCCCCCAAGGGGGCGGTCGTGCCCTAGCGCCGCACCACCCCGAAGGGGGCGACCTTGCCCTTATGCCCCGGCCCCCCCCACCCCGCCTGAAGCGGGGGCTGCTGTCCGCCGTCGACCGGCGGCACCCCCCGAGGGGCGGCGGCGGCTAACCCTAGCCGCCGCCCCTCAACCCTTTTTGGGCCAAAAGCCCAAATTCGAAAAAAAAAATTTGAGACTGCGGGCCTGAAGCCCGCGCCACACTGCGGGCTTCAGGCCCGCAGGCCAGATTTCGGGAAAAAAATTTGAGAGTGCGGGCCTGAAGCCCGTAGCCACACTGCGGGCTTCAGGCCCGCAGGCCAGATTTCGGGAAAAAAAGGAAAAAGAAATAGAGAGGGGGCAAATTATGATTAAAGGGGCTAAAATAAAGCTTTAAAAGGCTTATTGTGGGCTAAAAATTGATCAAAAATGGCATTTCGGAGACCTAAAAATTCATGTAAAACATGAGGCAATAAGGGGACTTTTGGGGACTTTTGGGGTTCTTTTGGAGATGAATTAAAAAGGAAAACGTCTTCCTTTTACGAAGAACATGTCTAATTTTTGGGCTCTTTTCCAAATCTTTTTGGATAAACCCAACTAGCACAACCCTTGCATTAAATGATTTCTTCTGTAAAATCATTAATATATGCTTTGCATCATTTTGGCTTATTCTGCGGACAAACTGTGTATGGTTGTGCATGTTCTTAAAAACTTAATAATTAGAAAGATCATGCGATTGTTCTGTCGTTAGTCAGCTAACCTAACGGTGTATGATGTTGTCCAGTGGTCCAATAATTATTAAGTAATTAAATTGTTTATCCCTCTCTGTGAATATAAATGCATGTGATGCCTGTGATGAAAATGTCTATTGAAAATGTTTGATGAGCACAAATTTTTGCATGCATGGCTAATTGCGGTTTTGGATCGGCTGTTTAAGTCCCACGTTTTATTTCCTGTATTTTTCTTTTACTTTTTAGAGGAATTATAGTGAGGAATTTATGTAAATGTACAAGACCGAAGACCACTTTCCATGGAGACGAAGGCCTACATTTGAAGCTGAAGACCTTATATGGGACCCACGGGGTTTCCAACGTTGTAATTTCTTTTTAAAGCTTTCATTTGTGTAGTATGGACTGTAATGGGACTTTGGACTCTTTATTTATGTGGGACTGGCCGATCCACATAATTAGCCCTTCATATTAAAATTGCCTCCGTATGAAAATATTTATTGTTTAAATTATTAACTCATGCATATTTCTGCTCTGCTAGATAAAATAGCTAAAATTACAAGTGTCGATTTCGAAGTGCTGGATGTATCAGGGAGAAACTATCTGAGCTGACAGCTCGATGTAAAGTTCCATCTGCGGGCTAAGTCCCTTATTTCTGTTGTGACAAAGAATGAAAATGTAAGCGATATAGAAAAGGCGCAAGCCATTATCTATATTCGCCGCCATGTGGACAAGACCTTTAAGGTTGAATACCTTACAGTCGAAGATCCATTTGAGCTGTGGACTACCCTTGAGGACAAGTATAAACATCAGAAAGATGTTATACTACCAAGGGCACGATATGAGTGGGAGAACCTGAGACTGCAGGACTTTAAGTACATAGCTGAGTATAACTCATCTCTTTTTAGCATCACCTCACGCCTGAAGTTGTATGGTGAAAAAGTCTCAGAAGATCGCATGCTGGAAAAGACGTACATGTCTTTCCATGAGAAAGATGCGATACTTATGCAGTAATACCGTGAACGAAAGTTCACTAAGTATTCTGAGCTACTGTCATGTTTACCCGTGGCTGAACAAAACAGAGAGCTTCTTCTCGCCACTCACAATATGCGCCCCCTGGCACTGCCTCCCTTCCAGAAGCTCATAACGCCTCTTCTTCTCGAAAGAAGACAGACAACAAAAGAAAAGAAAGACCACAGAGAGGGGAACAGAACAAAAAGGCTAGGGGCCCAGTCCAGCAATAAAGAAATGAAGGAAAGCGCAAGTTCACTTGGCGCAAAAATGACAACAGAAAGAATGATGCACCCCCAACCCAAAAGGGACTGGGAAGACCAGTGTCATAGCTGGGGAATGAAAAGCCACTGGTCCAGAGTGTGCCGAACTCCGCAGCATCTCCAAGAATTGTATAAAGAAAATAAGAAAAAGAAAGCTGAAACAAACCTGGTGACATCTGATGCTCCAGTCAAGTTCTCAGCTAACGACTTCGAAAATGAAGACCTACTAGATTAGCTTTCTACTTTTATCTTAGCATGTTGTTTAGAACATTTTTATGTTATGAGAGTTTTCATATTATGTAATTTGAATTCGAATAAATAAAGTTTTATGTTCCTGAAATGCAAATGTTTTATTCATCTCTTTTTAGATGGATCGCTCTCATGACTGCTTGGTAGACAGTGCTTCAACACATACGATCCTTCAGTATAAGTGCTATTTTCGTAGCATTATACCATACAAAAGCCCTGTAAATACAATTTCAGGGACATCGCATATAATTGAAGGTTCAGGGAATGCAACCTTATTGCTCCATAATGGAACAGAAATTAAAATAAAATATGCACTATTCTCTCCGAACTCCAAACGAAACTTACTAAGTTTCAAGAATATCCGCTTAAACGGACTCCATTTAAAAACAGCAAATGTAAATGAAAAAGAATTATTGTATGTAACGTCTCAAGAAAATGGAGTAAAATCCATACTTGAACGCTTTGAGAGCCTTTCATCAGGCCTCTACCATACAAAGATTCGGAGAGAGGAAGCTAACTTGACAGAGGACCTGAAGTGCCCGACTGCAGCCAAGTTTTTACTTTGGCATGACAGACTTGGTCACCCTGGATCTGTGATGATGCACCACATCCTAACACAATCCCATGGGCACAACCTGAAGAACCAGAAGATTCTTCAGAAGGGAGAATTCCCTTGCATCCCCTGCTTCAAGGAGAAATTAATAACAAGGCCATCACCACTAAAAGTGGATATCGACTCCAAGCTTCCTCGAAAGAATACATGGAGACATATGTGGACCTGTCCACCCACTAGTGGGCCTTTTTGGTACTTTATGGTACTGATCGATGCATCTTTAAAATATTCGTATGTGTGTCTACTTTCAACCCGCAACTTAGCTTTTCCAAAGCTACTGGCACAAATTATAAAGTTGCGGGCGCATTTTCCAGACAACCATATAAAGAAAATACGTCTGGATAATGCTGGGGAATTTACCTCTCGGTCATTTCAAGAGTACTACCAGGCAACGGGAATAGAAATTGAACATCCAGTGCCGCATGTTCATACCCAAAATGGGTTGGCAGAGTCACTGATAAAAAGACTCCAATGGATTGCACGTCCATTGCTAATGAAATCCCAGTTGCCGGTGGATGCATGGGGACATGCAATTCTGCATGCTGCAGCGTTAATAAAAATTAGACCCTCTGGAGGTCAGAGTCTCTCTCCAATGCAACTTGCATATGGACGGGCCACCGAACATTTCTCATCTGAGAATCTTCGATTACGCAGTCTACATCCCCATTGCACCACCACAGAGGACAAAGATGGGTCATCAACGTCGCCTAGGTATCTATGTAGGATTTGACTCACCCTCAATTATAAGATACCTAGAACCCCAAACGGGGACACTTTTAAGGCACATCTTGAAGACTATGAATTTGATGAAACCGTTTTCCCCAAAATGGGCCCAGAAACTGAGAAATCTGGTGCGAAGCACATCATAACGTGGGATACAAAAAGCTTGACCCACTATGATCCAGCAACGAAACAATGTGAAGATGAGATCCTGAAGATCCTCCACATTCAGGTCACTGTCCACCGATTACCGGACTCATTTACTGACAACCATAAGATTGTCAAATCACGCATCCCTGCTGCAAATACTCCAGCTAGGATTGACATCCCTGTGAATGGATGCAATCCACCAGCAGCAGAAGTGGCTGCACCTCAACAGAAAAGAGGCAAACCACCAAGCTCCAAGGATAAAAATCCAAGAAAAAGAAAAATATCCGAAGACCTTGGGACGATACCCCCACAGAGAAATGAGCTCATGTCCATACCCTCACCCCTCCCGGAAACCACTGCAGAGGAACTGTCGGGAGAAACTGAAATATCATTAAATTATGTACGTACACAGGAGGTGTTGGACAGAAAGAATACAGTCGTCGACGATGACTTCGCATTTCACATTGCTATTCACGTCGCCGGAAGCGACGATGATCATATCCACATTCCGTTGCTGAATGCAAACGTAGAAATGATTGGCCAAAGTGAAATCAAGCAATAAAAGCCGAGCTAGACTCGCTTCAGAAACGCGAAGTCTTTGGGCAAATAGTCCAGACACCTACTGGTGTCAAACCTGTGGGCTACAAATAGGTATTCGTGAGAAAAAGAAATGAAAATAATGAGATCGCACGTTACAAAGCAAGGCTTGTAGCGCAAGGATTTTCCCAAAGACCGGGTATTGACTATGACGAAACAAACTCTCGGTCATAGATGCGATCACTTTCTGATTCCTGATAAGCTTAACAACAAAGGAAGGTTTAGATATGCAGCTAATGGATACTTTGACTACATATCTATATGGTAATCTCGACAAGGAGATATACATGACACTTCCTGATGGCTTTTCAATGCCTGCTGAACTCAAAGATAGACTTCGAGACGTCTACTCTGTTAAGCTCCAAAGATCATTGTATGGTCTTAAACAATCGGAACGGATGTGGTATAACAGACTGCGCGAATTCCTTGTACAACAAGGATTTAACAATAATGAAATCTGTCATTGCATCTTCATAAGAGCAAAGGGAAAAGGATTCGTCATAATAGCAGTCTACGTAGACTATCTGAATCTCATTGGATCTCCTGAAGAGATCGCTGAGATATCTGTAAGCCTGACAAAAGAATTCGAAATGAAAGACCTAGGTAAAACAAAATTCTGCCTTGGCTTACAGGTTGAACATCTAAAAGACGGAATCCTACTACACCAAACCACATATACGAAGAAAATGTTATAAAGATTCCATATGGACCAATGTCATCTACTTAGTACACCTATGGTGGTACGATCCTTGGATGAGCATAAAGACCCTTTCCGGCCGCTGGAAGAGGGGGAGGATATACTTGGTCCAGAAATCCCTTATCTGAGTACTAACGGAGCACTTCTATATCTGGCCAACTGCATGCGTCCCGATGTAGCGTTCGCAGTAAATTTACTAGCCAGATACAGTGCAGCGCCTACGCAGCGCCACTGGACCGGGGTAAAGCACCTTCTGCGCTACCTCCAAGGGTCTACAGACTTGGGATTCTTTTACAAAAATGGATTATCCTCCGCACTTGTCGGTTATGCTGATGCAGGTTACAGGTCTGATCCCTACAATGCAAAGTCACAGACTGGATACATGTTTACCCATGGTGGGAAAGCCATTTCCTGTAGATTCGTTAAGCAAACCATGACGGCTACCTCATCCAATCACTCAGAGATCATCGTCATCCATGAAGCAAGCAGAGAGTGTGTCTGGCTACGGTCAGTTGTAAATCACATCCTGGTGACCACCGGATTGAAGTCTGGGGATCTTGAACCTACAACCATGTTCGAGGACAACGATGCTTGCATAGCTCAGCTACGAGGTGGCTACATCAAAGGCGACAGAACGAAGCACATTTCCCCCAAATTCTTCTGGACGCACGAGCTACAGAGAGATGGAGTGATCGATGTCAGACAAGTACAATCAAGTGAGAACCTGGCAGACTTGTTCATTAAAGCCATTCCTACTGCTACTTTTAGGAAGTTTGTACAGAAAATTGGGATGAGGCGCCTAAGATATCTGAAAGCATGAGTACTTGTACATATCAGGGGGAGTTGGGAGTGTCTGTACTCTTTTTCCTTAACTATGGTTTTTTCCACTGGGTTTTCCATAGCCAAAGGTTTTAACGAGGCAAATCACACCAACTCTGGATCCTGAAGTATACACCCCATGTGAGACTCTTACTATGCTCAGAATCCTGAAATATTCATGAGCAGAGTCCACACCTATGGCTGGATAAGGGAGAGTATTGTGAATGGATATGAACCAGAGTCGATTAGGATTGTGGGTATCTTAGTGATACAACCATATCTATGTATCTTATCACGTAACTCTCCTATCCTGCCTACAAATAAAGAGCTGGAGGTTCCTCCCTCAGTAGTTGATTCATAACACTCTTTGATTAATTGGCAACATGGGTACCAAAAACAAGAAGGCACACAGTTGGCATGCCAATAAAATTTCCAACAACCTTCTTCCTTATTCTTCGTCACACACACACAGCTTAATTAGCTACTCCTTATTCACACACACACACACGTAAGCTATATGCACGCATCGATGCCACGTGTCCTTCTAGCACCCGATGCATGAGAATATGCGGGGGCTGCTTCCAACCTTGACGGAGCTACTGGAGGACGAGTAACTGCGGCAAGGCTTCCCTTGCTTGAAGAAGTGCTTCATGGGCGAGCCTTCGGATGAGCGGTGCCGCCGGTGGGCCGTGCGCCTTTCTCCATTGAAGCCCTCGTCGCCGCCAAGCTTTTGAGGCGCCGGAGGGAGGAGGAGGTTACGGGCCTCGAATTCGGCCCCGAATCTCGGCCCGGTTCCGGTGGAGAGGCACTTGTAGTAGCTACGGGTCTTCTTCCTCCTGATGGTTCTATAGACGAGGGGTATAATGCCCTCCATCTTCTCTCCTTCTTTCCTTCTTAGAGAGAGGGGGGGTTGGCTGGCTTTGGTTTGGTGAGCAATGAGAGTTCCGTTGCTGCCAACGAGCCTTTTATACTAAAATGCACAAGAAACGGGGTGTTGACCCGATCTTTGGTTGTTGTGTGGTGAAATAAGCAAAGGATTTTGGATTTTGGTGTGCTAAATAAACACACACAAAAACTAAAATTTTGGCTCTATTTTAAAAAAATATTTGCAGATTTAATAATACTATTCTCAACTTTAGAGACTACGTCAAATTTATCCTTAGCTTTGTAAGTTCATCAAAACGCCTTCTTTAACGGTTGCATAAACAATTGTAAAGTTTGGGATAATTTTGATGAACAATGATAAAACTTAGGGGTGGATTTGATTAAAAGGTGTCAAGGCGGTTTGGGAATTACTACGTGCACAGGCTGTTTTACTCTCACGCACAACCGATGTCTCGTTTATTTACAAGTTTGCCACTCAGAATTACTCGCTGCTGCGCACAACCGTTCGAAAATGACAAAAATACCATCGATAATGGGCGGTGAGTAAAATGCATGACTACCCCGCCACCCCTCTTCATATTCATCTGCCCAATCCCGCTGACCTCCGCAGCCCCCGACATCTTCCATCCCCCTCCTCCGCCCCCCTCCGCCGAACTCCCAGGGAGTTTTGATGAAATTAAATTTCTAAAGTTAAAGAATGGTATTATTAAATCCGTGAATATATATAAGGATAGTTTTTTGGCAATTAAGCCAAAAATTAAATCATGAACCTTGAAATAAGAATAATGGCCTAATGACGTCTAACTAATTTTGCACTGATTATTAGGTCATTTGTTTTAACACACATTATAATGGTGGGTTTTTGGAAGGGGATGACTTGTCTCGAATGAGACGGCCAGGAATGGGATGTCACAAGAGAGAGATTATTCGCTTAGCCGCCTGATGAGAAGACAAATTTTCTTGTTATTTTTCCTTCTTGTTTTTTGTTTTGTTTAACTGAAGATATGGTAGTACATGCCTTATCCCTTGCAGTTCTAGAAGGAGAGACGTGCATGACTTGGGTTCTCTAAGCAAAGCTCACCTAATTCTCCAATAACACAAGTTATAAGGTTTAATACTCCCTTATCCTTGCAAATATCTCTATCACAAGTCAATGGTAGTACTTTCTCATGTCTCTGCTTCTACCAACTCCTATGTGGAAATTCCATTACCCACTAACATCATGACATGCTAGTACTAAAAAATTGATGGTGACACGCACATAGATTAACAGATATCACGTTGCAATTAAAAGTTCTCTCTTAGCTGCAGCTGACAGGCTTATCATTGGGTGGAGCAAAAAGAAAGAAGATGAATTGTACTCTACTTTCAACTTAATCCATCCAATAAAGTAGCGATCAAGCAGGTGACGATTACGAATGGATCTTTAATTCTCGATAATGGTCAATCAGGGGGCAGGACAACTGCTTCAACTTGCTTCAACTTGTTTACTTAGGGCTGATGAAAACATGCAGATGATATAATCGAAAATATAATACAGCTCCAATAGCATCAAACAAGTGCCCATCATTTGGTGAACCACCATCTCCACTCCATTTTAAAGCCATTGTGGCCTTGATCAGGTGGGCAACAGATGTATATTTATTTGGCTAATTTTCACAAAACCGTGAATACCATGATCAGCTCCTTAAATTCCACTATGTGTTTCACTTCTTCCAATTTCCTCCTCCATTATCGACAAATGTGACATATAAGTTTAATTTGCGAATAATTTCCACAAAACTACCTTTTATCTTTCACAGCTTCACACAATACTACTACATTTAGCTTTCACAAAACTACATTTGCCTTCTGCGGCATTGGATGAACAAATTGGTAACTGTTAGGATTTATCATGTGGTTATTCTTGTATGCGGGCTTGTCATATGTGGCACTGGAGAATGTTGGATAGGTTGATGTATGGCTCATTACATCTGGGACACTGCCGTATGAAGAAGAGAATGTTGGACATTTTTTTGAACAGGTTGTTGTACCAGGATGTTCAACAGAATATGTCTACTTGCATCAATTGGCTGCTCAATAAGATGCGCAACTGGCGTTCGCGTATTCTGTTATTTTCTATCTAGCTCATCTGGCCCTTATGGTGGTTATTAACTGTGTTACGCCTATTTGGCCGAGACCCGTAAACTACGAGCCCAGGAGCCCGACTACTGGTCAAAAGCCCATCCGCGTCCTCAAAGCCCATTCGACAAAGGCCCTACAAGGGACCTTCTCGAACGTCGATCCGACCCGGCCCCAATAACCCGTTGGTCGCTCGCCCACTCCTGCGAAAACCACTCCCCCGGACGCGCGACCACTAAATAGCGATAATGGGGAGGTGCTGGCAGGGCGGAGAGAGCGGCGGCGAGGGGGGACTGATGGGGCACGATCAATGGCGGACGTGGGACGTGGGTCAGAGGCGATCACGCCGGGGCTCTACAAAAGGGCCAGGAAGACGACGAAGAAAGGGGGCGCATCTGAGGTAACAAAAGCTAAGGTACTCCATCAACGACCTCGTTCCCCCAATTCATCTCCTTCCTCCCCCGCTCGCGCCGAGAGACGCTGTTACGATCTCCTCACGAGTCGGACCGTCTCCGCCGGGCCTCCTTTCTCAGATCTCTATCTGACTTAGGCATCGGAGGGGATTTGGCCGGAACCAAGGTCCGGCCCCCTGACGAGCGTTCTCGTCTGCGCAGGTGGACAACAAATCAACGGGCCGAGGCTACCCCTCGCCCCTCTCCGACCACTCGATCAACCGGACAGTGAGGCTTCCCCTCATCGTCAGCCTGCCGTGGCCGAGCTCGTCCTACCGAGGCCGAGCGTCCTAATCGGGTCCGAGACTCTCCCTCGCCACCCGTCGGCCGTGCGTCTACCCGGGCGACTGAGGCTACCCCTCGTCCCCCTTCCAGCCGAGGCCGAGCACACCTGTCCGAGGCCGAGCGTCTCAACCTGGGCCGAGGCTTCCCCTCGCCCCTTCTGCACCGATTCGAAACCCCCGAGGGACCCAAAGCGGGCCCCTTGACCACGTTGACCGGGCTCTCCACGGTCAACGCTTTGTAGTGAGAAAACACTCTGAAACATCTGGCGCCGTCTGTGGGAAACGAAGATCATCCCACGAAGCAGAAAACCACACCAACAATGGCACGAGCCAGCAATGGAAGGAAGCGCATGACCCCCATCCCGGAGGAGGGGAATGGCGCATCTAATGGCAACCCCGAGGACACGCACGTCGACGGCCACCCCGCCCACTCAATCGAAGAGACCGGCGGCTCAGAACTAGCCACACAGGGACAGCTCCGTGCCCTGGCTCAGGAGACCAACGCGAGCCTCCAGACGTTGGTCGCGACAGTACAACAGCTTGTCGGCCCCGCGCCGTCCGACGGGGGCGCGCTGAACGATAGCCACCGATGGGCGGGGGGTCCCCCGCACTTACGGTCCGCGGTGGTCGACGACCACGGGACCCGGAAACCGAACACAGAGCGTCGGTTCACGCGGTCCGGCTCCCGCCAGGCGAGGTCACGTGCCTCCTCGCCCTATCGTGAAAGGAGCCGGAGAGAGACCGAGGGGACGAACGGCGAATCGATGACGGCATCGTCTCGTCGATCACGGTCGTCCCACCGCAGGAGAAGCGAACGACACCACTCAAGAGACCGATCACGGCGGAGCAGGAGCTCCCGCAGGAGGAGTCGGGAGCGTCGGGTCAGCCCGACCCCCAGCGTGGCGAAGGCTGCGGAGCCAGCCCCACCGGCGCCGGTGCTACCTCCACCCCCGCTCGAGCCGGAGACAGGCGAATACCGCATCCCCGGAGGCATCCACGGGGACCGGTGTCCCTTATCGCGGAGAATAACCGACGCCCGAGTCCCTTCTCGATTCAGGATCCCGGTGCTGGGAAAGTACGACGGAATAGGAGACCCGGCACACCACGTGATGGATTACGAGGGGGATATGGCCTTCCAGGGAGCTGACGATGACCTGCTCTGCCGGGGCTTCTATTCAACTCTCAGGGGAGCAGCAAGGATCTGGTACCTCAGCCTGCCCGGCCGCTCCATCGACAGTTTCGAGCAACTCGCCCAGTTGTTCTGCAAACAGTTCATGGCGGGGAGGCTGATCAAACCTGGTGCTGAACATCTGTTCAACATAGTGCAAGGCCCGGCCGAGCCACTCCGACAGTTCATGCGCCGCTTCAATGCGGAAAGGCTGAACGTGAACAACCCACCCGACCTGGTGGTCCAGACGGCTCTTAAGAAAGGGCTTCGCCACAGGGGCCTCAAGAAGTCCCTACACACCGACCCCCCAAAGGACCTCCCCGGGATCATGGCAAGGGCCGAACGCTTCATGCTGACTGAGGAGGCCTTGGCCGAGGATGCAGGAAAAACCGCTCGAGGGACCAAGCGTGGCGACGGCGGACGAGCTAGCCCCGAAGGGTACCGGACCGAGAAGAGGCAGAGGAACAGGCAGCGGGGAGAAAGCACGAGGGATACCACCCCAGACGCCATTCTCGCCCAAGTACAGAAGGAAGAGCGAGCTGATCGTCCTCCACCGAAGGCTAAAAGAGGCGGGAAGAACCGGGAGAAGTACTGTAAGTACCATAAGGACGATGGCCATGACACAGAAGATTGCTGGCATCTGAAGAAAGACATTGAGAAGCTGATGAGCCGAGGGCACGCCAGGAATCAGGCCGACGAACCGGCCTATGGAGAAGGGACCTCCACGCAGCCGGACAAGGGGAAGAAGATCAACGCCATCCAGGGCCCCCTCCGCATCATAGAGTGAGCAGGCAACGACTCTTCCCCCGGCGGCAGCCTAGTATGAGGGAGTTATCCAGTTTTACATCCCTCTGTTTAGCTTCATTTCCTTTTCCTCCAAATGTACCGGTCCGACAGGACTCATGAGAGTACAAACGCAATCTTTTTATTGTCTGTACTTAAAATCCCGACGGAGTTGACGTGTCGCCAATAACGCAAAAGGCCGGGGACCGCCGCCTCACTGGAGGAGGAAGAGGAGCTTTGCCCTCGCCGACCGTCTCCGGCACTCATAAGTCTGGGGGCAATTCCCCCAGCAGACGCGGACGCTAACCGGTCCTAAGCCGAGGAGCTTTGCCCTCGCCGACCGACTCCAGTGCTCATAAGTCTGGGGGCAATTCCCCCAGCAGGCACGGGCGATGACCGGTCCTAAGCCGAGGAGCTTTGCCCTCGCCGACCGACTCCAGTGCTCATAAGTCTGGGGGCAATTCCCCCAGCAGGCACGGGCGCGGACCGGTCCTAAGCCGAAGAGCTTTGCCCTCGCCGACCGACTCCAGAGCTCATAAGTCTGGGGGCAATTCCCCCAGCAGACACCGACGCCGACCGGTCCTAAGCCGAGGAGCATTCCCCCCGCCGACCGACACCAGCGCTCATGAGTCAGGGGGCAATTCCCCCAGCAGGCACGGACGCCGGCCGAGGAGTTCTGCCCTCGCTGACCGACCCCTGCGCCCATAAGTCTGGGGAGAATCCCCAACGCCAGTTTTCGTCCATTCCCAAGCCAAGAACAAGGCGACAACGCAAATTACACAAGAATTCCAAGTAAGTCGATTTCATTTATAATAGTTAACCCGAGTACAAAAATGCTTCTTATTTACAGGGGATCAAGGCGAGGGGAATACCCTACAAACAGTCTACTCACGACAAATGACAGAGTTCAGATCGACATCGACAAAGCAAAATTGGTTGACAAAAGACCCAGAGTAGGTGACCCAAGCTAACGGCCATGCAACCAGCAATTGTTGGCCGCGGGGCTGAAGGAGATGGCGGGGGCCGGGGATCCATTTCAAGTAGACTGGCCCAAAGCGAAGCGGATGCTTAAAAATTTGAGGATAAGGCTGGGAGGGACTGCTTAAGGAGCCCGAGCTCGGGAGGACACATCCTCGGGCACTTCGCCCTGCTCGGAGCGAGGGGACTCGACTGGCAGAGGGGCTTGCCGGACACGTTCCGCACATTCCCGGAAGGAAGACTGGACGACTTCGACGATCCGGGGGGCGATGATGTCTATATACTTACCGAAGGCCCCCCTGAGAACCTCGAAGATCCCCTTCCCCAGGGTCTCGACGACGCCCTTCTCCACCTCCTCCGCCAGCCGCATTACCTGACGCCGGTCCGACAGTTCCCTCTGAAGCTCCTCCCTCTCCAGACGGAACGACTCCGCCGCTTCCTCAGCCGACTGATGAGCATCCCCTAGCTTTCCCTCGAGGTCACCCACTTGCCCCTCCAACGCAGCCACACGGAGGGCTAGGCGCCGAGACTCCATCTGGGCCTCCATCATGGCCACCTCGGCCGCCCCGGCCCGCTCCTGAGCCCTCATGGAGGACTCCTCCAGCTCCCTCAAGCGGACGGCTCGACACTGCAACTCCACAGCGAGCGCTGAACCCTGAGAAGACGAGACATGGGCTAAGAAGAGGATAAAGAGAAAGAGAGGATAGCGAGATAACCGAACCTGTTGGAGGATCCAGACCAAGGAATCCGACATCTTGTCGGCCGGGATCTTCTTGAGGAGGCTGCGGTCCCGGGGAGGGACGGAGACCTCGGCAACCTGCTGGGCCACGGCTCAGTCAGCAAACATCGAACTCCCAGGGACGACAATCGAAGCCAAGTCGCTCGCCAACAAGGCCCCGACCCCTGGTGATACGGGCGAAGACGCTGCGAGGGGGGTGGCTGGCAAAGCTATCGAAGGATCCTCGGCGGTCGCCACGGGAAGCGCGGAACCTGCCGGGCCGGAGGGATCCACGTCCTCCTTCCTCTTCTTTCCACCGTGGAGCTCCGAAGGCGCCGGAGGAGAACGCTTCCGCCTCGCACCATCCTCACCCCCCGGAAGGGGATCGCCAGAAGAAGAGGCGGGAGGCGCGGCCGCCACCTTACCCACGGCAGGCTCGGCTCGGCGCACCTCCTCCTCAACGGTCCTCCGAGGCGCCCTTCCAGAGGTACTACCTCGGCTCCGAGCGGCTCCACGACGGATCAGCTCGTCAACGTCACGGACGAATTCGCGGCCAGCCATCCCTGCAAAGGAGACCGAAATCAGGATGAGTCATAGGGCGATCCGGGGATGAAAAAGCGACCTACCCGGAGACCACAAGACGGCCTTCAGGAGTAGGTCGTCCAGCAAAGACCAAATGGACTTCGTTTCCAAAGGAAGAGCCAACAGAAGCGCAGCGGCTGCCCGGTCGGCGTCTGAGAGAACTAACGACGGGCGAGAATGGACAGAACTGCCCCAGCTTGTCAGAATCTGGGCCTCGCCCAAGAAGACCACGAAGACATAATCCAAGTTCCAATCCCCTGACCAGCGGGGTAACCCGATCAGGCATTCCCTCCTCGAACGAGCTCGGAGTAGCAGCCATGACCCCGGACCGACCGTCTGGGCCTGGTAAAAGTAGAAGAGAAGGGGGAGAGTCGGCTCCAGACCACGGGTACAGCAGAGCGTTACGAAACCCGTCAGTACCGCGATCGAACACGGGGCAAACTGACACAGGGACACTGTGAAATGTTCCATGACCTGGATGAAGAAGGGATGGAGCGGGAAGCGAAGACCCAGGCGGAACATCTCGACGTAGACGCCGACCTCATTGCTCCTTGGAAGGCAAATCCGCTCGTCGACAAATGGAACCCGAACCTCGTATGGGAAGCAGAGATATCTTTCCCGGATCTCCGCGGCCACCGAAGGAGGGGTCCTCGACGGCGTACGGAGGACAACCGGGGGCACATTAAGCCGTACGGCAGCCAACGCCACGTCATCACGGGTGTAATCTGGAAAAAGTTTCTCCTTACCCTTATCTTGAAGAGAACGACTCCCGGCGGGGGAACCAGACTCCCCTAGCCGGGGTTCGCCCCGCCCGGACTCCGGAGGACCCCTCGTCCTCCGGCCAAAACCGCCTATCCTAAGAGCAGCCATAGGATGAAAGCAAGAGAGGAATTACCTATTTTCAACTAGTTTGGAGAGGACAAAGAAGCGAAGGCGACGGGGAACTCCGAGTTGCTGAAGGCTCTGAATACCGGGAGGAGCGAAGAAGAAGTGGAGATCAACACAACTGAGGATCTTATATGCCAGGGGAGAATTCGAAGCGCCTGACGAGAATGCGTGGCGAGGCTCGAAGAGTCGGCGGCGTTCCGAAATTGGCGCCAGTTGAAGACCAATCGATCCGCCTCATCATGACCTGCATTTATGGCCTCACCTCGATTAAAGCGCCGCTCGGAATCCCAGGAGACATAACGGGTGATCTGAGCGAGCCGAGGCTGATCGACCACACCGATGGCGGCTCACAAACCCTTCGGCTTCTCGAACTTAAGGCGACTCCGCGAGCGGCGGGGATAAGCTTGCCGCTACACGTGGCAGCATCTGAAGGCCGACGGCGCTTCGGAACCCGCGCCTTAAAAACATCGAACGGGCCAACTCATGATGACGACTAATAAATGAGTCGGCATCGACTGGCGAGCTCGTCATAATCGGCAGAGGTCACATCGGCCGAGCCGAACCGGCCGAGGCCGATCAACCCGACCGATGGGGGCAATTGTTACGCCTATTTGGCCGAGACCCGTAAAGCACGAGCCCAGGAGCCCGACTACTGGTCAAAAGCCCATCCGCGTCCTCAAAGCCCATTCGACAAAGGCCCTACAAGGGACCTTCTCGAACGTCGATCCGACCCGGCCCCAATAACCCGTTGGTCGCTCGCCCACTCCTGCGAAAACCACTCCCCCGGACGCGCGACCACTAAATAGCGATAATGGGGAGGTGCTGGCAGGGCGGAGAGAGCGGCGGCGAGGGGGGACTGATGGGGCACGATCAATGGCGGACGTGGGACGTGGGTCAGAGGCGATCACGCCGGGGCTCTACAAAAGGGCCAGGAAGACGACGAAGAAAGGGGGCGCATCTGAGGTAACAAAAGCTAAGGTACTCCATCAACGACCTCGTTCCCCCAATTCATCTCCTTCCTCCCCCGCTCGCGCCGAGAGACGCCGTTACGATCTCCTCACGAGTCGGACCGTCTCTGCCGGGCCTCCTTTCTCAGATCTCTATCTGACTTAGGCATCGGAGGGGATTTGGCCGGAACCAAGGTCCGGCCCCCTGACGAGCGTTCTCGTCTGCGCAGGTGGACAACAGATCAACGGGCCGAGGCTACCCCTCGCCCCTCTCCGACCACTCGATCAACCGGACAGTGAGGCTTCCCCTCATCGTCAGCCTGCCGTGGCCGAGCTCGTCCTACCGAGGCCGAGCGTCCTAATCGGGTCCGAGACTCTCCCTCGCCACCCGTCGGCCGTGCGTCTACCCGGGCGACTGAGGCTACCCCTCGTCCCCCTTCCAGCCGAGGCCGAGCACACCTGTCCGAGGCCGAGCGTCTCAACCTGGGCCGAGGCTTCCCCTCGCCCCTTCTGCACCGATTCGAAACCCCCGAGGGACCCAAAGCGGGCCCCTTGACCACGTTGACCGGGCTCTCCACGGTCAACGCTTTGTAGTGAGAAAACACTCTGAAACAAACTGTTTTAGAGTTGATTGGGTATAATCTCTTGTTACCATATTGCGAAACGGTTGGAGAGAGATTTTCGGCAAATCAATACTCTGGCAACTTCCACTTACGGATCCTTCGGGATCTCTTTCTTGTTGAAGACGTTGCGGTTTTTGCTGTTGATAGAATCGAATCTAGGTACGATTGCCGGTATGGAGATTGAATCGAAGATTGCGGGGCTTTGGCCTTTTAGGGCTAGTAGCGCTTGGCGGCTATTCTGACGCTCGTATTGAAAAAGTTCAAGGAGATTCTCCGGGAGGGAGGCCGACGGCTGCGCACGCAGGATCAAGGGAGTTGATCAAGTCGGTGGTGCAAGGGGAGCTTGCAGGCAAGGGGAGCTTGCCAAGAATACTTCACGGGGTTGATTGCGATCATCCCCTCACGGTTTGTTTTAAGGATGAGTGTGTTCTTCCTTATAAAAGCGTGAATTGTAGAATTTGTATTCTCCGATCTTTATAGTGAAGTATTCTATTTTTCTGGGCGTGGCCCCGCAGATGTAGGTGTGCGCACCGAACTGCGTTACCAAGTCTTGTGTGTCCTTGCGTATTGTGTGCCTTTACTGTTATTCGTTATATTCTTTACTGCGTACTGAAATTCAATTGGTATCAGAGCAGGTCATCCACAATACTTTGACTTTCTTTCAAAGTGGGTGTGATCATGTGTGTCAGTACGCTGATCATGAACACAAAAGAAGGTGCTTCGGTTACTCGTCCCCCCTTGCTCACTGGATCGAACTACACATATTGGAAGTCCCGTATGCGAGCTTTTATCAAATCCTTGGATGAAAAGGCTTGGGTTGCTACAGTTGAAGGATGGAACCCTCCGGTTGAAGTCAACAAAGAAGGCAAGGAATGCCTCAAACCTGTGAGAGACTGGAGTTCTGATGAGGAACGTGCTGCCTTAGGAAACTCTAAGGCGGTTAACGCCATCTTTACTGCTGTTGATGAAGAGCAGTTCAAGCTTATATCAACTTGTGAGCATGCTAAAGAAGCTTGGGACATTCTTCAAAACGTGCATGAAGGAACCAGCACTGTTAAGGCCTCAAAATTGCAAATGCTCGCCAGTCAGTTTGAAAATCTGAGGATGAATGAAAACGAGACAGTTGCTGAGTTCAATGGAAGATTGAGAGATATTGCTAATCAGGCATTCCAACTGGGTAAGAAGTATTCACAAAAGAAACTTGTTGAAAAAACCCTGAGGTCCCTGCCAGATAAATTTTCAGCAAAGATTGCTGCAATAGAGGAAGTAAGGAACACATCGACCATGAGGTTGGACGAACTCATGGGGTCCCTACAGACCTATGAGATGAATCTCAAACAAAACAAAAAGGAGAAGGGTGTTGCCTTGAAGATCGAAGCCAGTGAACTGTCAAAATCTGATAATGAGTCAGAACTCGAAGATGATATCGCTCTTCTCACCAAAAACTTTAGCAAGATGATGAGAAAGATTAGCAACAAAGGTCAGAATTTCAAAGCCACTAATAAAAAGGTGCGGTCAGGACCTCCTGCTGGTGAAAAGAATGCTGGCCGTCCTATACAAAGGTATGAGTCTAAAAACAAAGGAAAGGGAATACAGTGTAGAGAATGTGAAGGGTTCGGACATATAAAGGCAGAATGTGCAAACACCCTTAAGAAGCTAAAAGGGAAATCCCTCGCCAACACCTGGAGCGATGAAGACTCTGGAGGTAGTGTGGAAGATGAAGACATAACTAGTAATTATGTTGCTTTCACAGCTATTCTAAATGACAAATATGAAGGCAAGTCCTTCAGTCATGTTGAACATAATGTTGCAACATGTGCTGCAACATCCAAGCACAAGGGAGAACATGTTGTACGAAGTGTTGCAACAAATGATGCTATTTCTGACAGTGAAGTTGAATCAGAAGTTGGAAGTGAAGAAGATATTGATGATGAGGAAATCCGCACAGCCTATCAAACTATGTTCTACAAATGGATGGGAATCTGTGAAATCAACAAGAAACTGAAAGATGAATGCTCTAAGTTGAGACGTGAGAAGAATGCAACTCAGGTCAAACTACTGTAGACTGAAACAAGCCTCCGAAACTGTGAGAGAAATATGAAGAAAGCTTTACTAAGAGCTGAGAAGGCAGAAAGCACTGTTAACAGATGGAACTCTGGAAAAACCAAACTTGATAACATCCTCAACATGGGAAAAGTGGCTGGAGATCGAACAGGAGTTGGTTACAACAGAGGAAGTCATCTACACACACTCAAGACCAGGAGTAGTCTCAATGCTAAGGAACATGTGAAAAGGAGTTCACATGATGAGGCCAAGTCAAGAGGAAAGAACAGAAAAGGTACTACTTTTAGGCAGCCTATATGCAGTTACTGCAAACAAATAGGACACAATGATTGGAGTTGTTTCAGGCGCATGAAGCATGTGAGTGAAGGAAGAAATGTTATTCATCCGCAACAACGAAAAATCATGAAATGGATTAAGAAGTCGGAACTGTTCAGTATGGTTGCGTACACATCTTTGGCTACCTTTGCAGAAAATCAGTGGTATTTTGACAGTGGGTGCTCTCGGCACATGACAGGGAACAAGGGTCTTCTATCTGAGTACACTGCTGGGAATAAAGGTCATGTCACCTTTGGGGATGGACAGAGAAGCAGAGTTATTGGAAAAGGAAATCTGAATATGACAGAAACTTTGAAATTGAAAGATGTGATGCATGTTGAAAATTTAAAGGCTAATCTCATTAGTATAAGTCAGTTGTGCGATCAAGGCCTGCTGGTTCGATTCAACAAAAATGAATGTCTTGTGTTTAATGGTGATGAAGTGTGCATTATATCTGGAAAAAGATCTAGTGACAACTGCTACCTGTTGCAAGAACCTGACAGATGTCTGAGTATCACCACAGATATTTCTGAACAGTGGCATCAGAAGTTAGGACATGTAAATTTCAAGATCTTAATGAAAATCTCCAAAGCAAGAGCTGTCCGTGGAATGCCTACTTTAATCAAGAAGAAAGAAGGAGTGTGCGAAGCCTGCCAACTGGGTAAGCAGAAGAAAGTTAGTCACAAACAAATTCAGAATATCACAACGTCAAAAACTCTGGAGCTACTACATATGGATCTGATTGGACCCACTTCAGAAACAAGTGTCGGAGGTAAGAAATACATCTTTGTTTGTGTTGATGATTTTTCACGGTTCACCTGGGTGGATTTTCTGAAGGAGAAATCAGATACTTTCGATGCTTTCAAAAAACTGTGTACTCGTCTTCAAGTTGAAAGAGGAGACAACATAGGGAAAGTCATTCGGATCCGAAGTGATCACGGAAAAGAGTTTGAGAATCACTCATTCTCTGAATTCTGTGAGGCACAAGGTATAGGACATGAATTCTCGGCCCCTAAGACTCCTCAGCAAAACGGAGTTGTTGAAAGGAAGAATCGAACACTTCAGGAAATGGCTCGAGTTATGCTGAACGCCCGAAAAGTGAATGTTAAGTGGTGGGCTGAAGCGATTAATACTGCATGCTACACCATCAACAGAGTTTATCTTCGACCACAGAATGAGAAAACTCCATATGAAATTTGGAAAGGTCGAAAGCCTGATGTCTCCTACTTTCATATTTTTGGAAGCAAGTGCTACATCCTGCAAGATCGAACACCAAGACGGAAGTTCGACACCAAGAGTGACAAAGGAATTTTCTTGGGGTATTCTACAAGGAGTCGTGCTTTCCGTGTGTTGAATGAACGAACTAATGTCATGATGGAGTCCATTAACGTTGTGGTTGATGATTTTGATCAGGGAGAATCTATTCTAACTGGTGATAAAGGAGTTCAAGAAGACAGCAATGAGGATGATGTTCGTGTTGAAAGTGATGTTGCAACAAACAAGACCAAACAGAACAATGTTGAACAAATTGTTGCAACACAGGATACTGCCACCATGGAGTCGATTCAAGAAGAAGCTGAAAATGCTCAAGATGCTGAGGGAGTTACAAATATTATACGAGACCATCCGCCAGAGCTAATCATTGGTGACGTTCACGACAGTCGTCGCACCAGAGGCACCAGTCGTGTTAATTACAGAGATCTGGCTGGGTATGCTTGTTTTCTTTCTACTATCGAACCCAAAAATGTGAAGGAAGCAATTGGTGATGACTTTTGGGTCTCAGCTATGCAAGAGGAACTAAACCAATTCCAACGAAATGACGTCTAGAGTCTTGTGGAAAGACCAAAAGGAACAAATGTCATCGGGACAAAATGGATATTCAAAAACAAGACAGATGAGAAAGGAAACGTTACCCGAAATAAAGCCCGGCTTGTTGCTCAAGTGTATACCCAAGTGGAAGGCATTGACTTCGATGAGACATTCGCTCCTGTAGCTCGGTTGGAATCTATTAGACTATTACTTGCGGTTGCCTGTAGTTTAAATTTCAAACTGCACCAAATGGACGTGAAAAGTGCCTTTCTGAACGGGTTGTTGAATGAAGAAGTATATGTTGAACAACCCAAAGGCTTTGCTGATCCGTTTCTTCCAAATCATGTGTATAAGCTGAAGAAGGCGTTGTATGGGCTGAAACAAGCTCCAAGGGCCTGGTATGAAAGATTGACCACATATCTTCTCAAGAAGGGATACGAAAGACGAGGAGCTGATAAGACCTTATTTGTTCAAAGGACAAGATCAAGTGTGATGATTGCCCAGATCTATGTTGACGACATAGTTTTCGGTTCAACATCACAACAACTTGTGCATGAGTTTATTAATCTCATGCAAAGGGAGTTTGAAATGAGCATGGTAGGTGAGTTGAATGTATTTCTTGGGCTCCAAGTTAAACAGTGTCCAGATGGTCTATTCATCTCGCAGAGCAAGTATGCCAGGAATCTTGTCAAGAGATTTGGTTTAGAAAGTGCTAGACATGTTAGGACTCCCATGAGTACATCTGAAAAACTCTCTAAGGATGAAGGAGGAAGAGATGTTGAAGTTACTCTTTACAGAAGCATGATAGGTAGCCTGTTATATTTAACAGCTAGCCGACCGGATATCAGCTTCAGTGTTGGAGTCTGTGCTCGTTACCAAGCAAGCCCTAAGGAATCTCATATTATTGCCGTAAAGAGGATTATCAGGTATATCAGCGGAACAGCAGACTATGGTATATGGTATACAAAGGATACGAATACTCTTGTCTCAGGATATAGTGATGCTGACTGGGCAGGAAATACAGATGATCGGAAAAGCACCACTGGAGGATGTTTTTATGTGGGGAACAATCTGGTGTCATGGTATAGTAAAAAACAGAACTCCATATCGTTATCTACAGCAGAGTCTGAGTATATTGCTGCAGGAAGTTGTTGTACACAATTGCTATGGTTGAAGCAAATGTTGATAGACTATAGACTGGAACAAGGAGTTATGACTATTTTATGCGACAACCAGAGTGCTATAAATATCTCCAAGAATCATGTCCAGCATTCCAGAACGAAACACATCGACATCCGACATCACTTTATTAGAGAGCTGGTTGAGAAGAAGTCCCTAGTCATGGAGTATGTTGCTACAGCTAATCAACTAGCAGACATTTTTACAAAGCCTCTTGATTCTGCCAGATTTGAGGAATTGCGGCAAGCCCTAGGGTTGTGTCGTATCTAATGTTGCTTCCTGTGTTGAGAATTTTGTTGCAACATCAAGTTGCAACATTATGAGGGTCTACCGATCTCTGTTGTTGGGTTGTTTTTCTCTTATACCCGATATTTATTACCCTCTGATTCTTTATGTTCCCAAGGCGCATTTTCGCATTTTCCCTCAACTCAAATTTTCTTCAAGATTCTTCTAACCGCCCATCTAGGGTTCTTGAAATCGGCTTGGTTGAAGCTTCTTCCATTTATTCTACAATGGCAAGAGATCAGTCGGAAGAGTCTTCGCTGCCCCCTCGTCGGTCTTCTCGACGAACGACATCCGCTCGGAAAAGTGCTCCGCCTTCTTCGTCTTCTTCTGTCAAACGAAAAGGAGTGTTTTCCTGTCCTGTGCAAAGATCCTCCAGTGGTAATTCCTCTCCCTCACTCTCATCTTCCCTGTTTGGTGACATGCATCCTTCTAGAGTCTCAAATTTAGAGTTGGTAAACTTTTCCCCAATTCTTGAAATTCCCCTCCCCCAAAAATCCGAGGAAGATGAAGTGTATGATGACGATGAAATTTATCCTGATCCGGTAACTATTCAAGACTGGTTCTGGTATTTGCGGAGAACAGGAAAGGAATTGGATCTCTCTTCAGTGGATGTATCTCATATTCATTTTAAAGGTCTCATGCGTAAGAAAATTTTGGGGAAGGTTATGAGTGTGAAAGTACCTCGAGATAGAAAAGTTGCCATTCGAACCTGGAATTCGACATCTTTTGTCAAAATCTCTGAAGTTGAAGTGATAGACATCTCTGATTCTGAAGACTCTCCAGTGTTCGCTGAATTGCCTAGGTCAAGGGGGACTACAGGGGCGTCTTCGTCTAATATTCCTTCTGAGATACCTATTGTGCAGAATGATGTGCAGGTAACCAAGGAAGATGTGGTGAAAGGTGATCTAAGTGATGAGAAAATGTCTGATGTTCCATGTCATGAAGAGATACATGTCTCTGCATCTCCCACGTGTGTGGATGAAGGTTCTCAGAACATGATCAATGATCTTAACAGTGGTGTGAATGAGTGTACTCAGAATGTGCCTAGTTCCTCATCTCATGTTGTTTCTGAGCCTGGAAAAGATTCTGTAATGGGTGATCATGAAAATGTTGTAAGTACTGAGGTTTCTTCTCTGAAGGACACAGTGGAAGTCATGCCACTTGCTGATGATATGTCCCATAAGGTTCAGTCTCTAAACGTTTCTGAAGAACCTGAGCTCACTCCTATGGATTTAGGATCT
The DNA here is from genome assembly GCA_030789695.1 of Scilla litardierei. Taxonomy (NCBI): domain Eukaryota; kingdom Viridiplantae; phylum Streptophyta; class Magnoliopsida; order Asparagales; family Asparagaceae; genus Scilla; species Scilla litardierei. The sequence goes on from CM061138.1 coordinate 162,969,291, forward strand.
TCTGAAATCCTTCAGGATCTCTCCAACCCTTCTTGTGAAACTGGAGTTGGTGAGATGCAATTTGTTTCTGATAAGGTCACTACTGATGTTGTGTCTGGATGTGGCTCAGCTGGTGGTGAGGTAAATGATGAAGTGATTGTAGAAAAATGTTCTATGAGTCAAGGCACTTGTGCGGTTGGTATTGACAATGAGGGGCTTAATGTTGAAACAAAGATCGAGCCTGATTCCTTCAATGAAGCAAGTGTTGAACATATTGTTGCACAAAATGTTGCAACACAGGGTGCACCACCTGAGGCCTCTGGTCCAACAGAACCTCCACTGTCCTCCTTTATGCGCAAGGCTCGATCGTGCTCTAAGAAGCGCCCTGCTCCTTCCTGTAATACTGAGGCTTATCCTTCCAAGAGGTCTAAAATCTCAGCTTCAGGTTCTTCTCGTTCTCAGTCCTTTGCTTCTTCGGATGCCTTTAGCAGAATTTTCTTCGACAAAGCTCGCAAGAACCGATGGGCATCTTACTCGAAGAGATCGTTACTTCCTGAAAAGATTCTGAACATGGCCTCTTTTGACAAGACCCAGATAGCTACTATATTGAAGAATCTCGGATTGTATCATGCTGCCACCTGTTTCAGTTCCTACTATCCTGTGTTAGTCAGGGAATTTTACTGTAATTTATCCAAAACTGCTGGAGATGGCTCCTCCCGTTGGCATTGCAGAAATTATGTTCGGGGCAAGATTATTACTTTCTCTCCTTCCACTCTGAACAAATTACTGGAATGAAAATGTCATCAATCTGCTCCTGCTTACGGAGAGACTACAGGAGTGGAGTTTGATAGACTGATTCGAGTTGTGACTGCGGAGAAGCTCCAGAAGTGGCCTAAGAAATCATCTGTCTTTCCTTCATCTGCTCTTACGGCCAAGTACTTTATTCTCTACAGGATTGCCACAAGGAACTGGCTCCCTACTTCAAATGTTTCTGCGGTTACTCGAGACATGTGCAGGTTGTTGTTCTCTGCAGGAACCTCTCAGGCCTTCAATTTGGGCAGGATTATCTTTGATTCTATCTTGTCGTTTGCTGAGTTATCCACCTCCGGGACTTCTTTACCTCATGGAGCTCTTATATCTATGATGCTCCTGGCACAAAGGGTGCCCCTGTCCTTGTCTGACCTTCCTTCATCTTGTGATAGTATTTCGTATACGGCAAAGTCTGTGGCTGGAAAAATGGATGATATCTCTGACTTGTTACCCTCTCTTCATGGTGTTCCTTCAACATCCTCTCCACCTCCTAATGCTGAACCTTCTGTCAATGTGCCTCCAGCATCTCAGTCTCCTCCACCCTGTCCTGCTACTGATGCCACTACTTCCTCAGCGAGTGTGGTTGATATTCAGTTTCTCGAGACTGCTCTTCAGAATATTGATGATCAACTTCCGGTTCTCGACAGCCAGCGGGTACTTCTGAATCGCCACAAGGAGTTGCTGCAAAGCAAGCTGTCCTCTCTACGGAGTGGTCCCTCTGCGGATCTCTGAAGTATTTGTCCTTTGTGGCGCAAAAGGGGAGAAGCGGTATGCGGTATGATTTGTTCTCTCTCTTATCTCTTAACCGATGTTATGTTGAACGTTTTGTTGAACGTTTTGTTAGATGTCATTGTGTTGGATGTCTACTGTTGATGCAATGTGTCTCCAAGGGTTTGAAAGTTTAACAATTGCCCTCTTCTTCTATCATACCGTATGTTGTGCCACCAAATGACAAAAGGGGAGATTGTTAGGATTTATCCAGTGGTTATTCTTGTATGCGGGCTTGTCATATGTGGCACTGGAGAATGTTGGATAGGTTGATGTATGGCTCATTACATCTGGGACACTGCCGTATGATGAAGAGAATGTTGGACATTTTGTTGAATAGGTTGTTGTACCAGGATGTTCAACAGAATATGTCTACTTGCATCAATTGGCTGCTCAATAGGATGCGCAACTGGCGTTCGCGTATTCTGTTATTTTCTATCTAGCTCATCTTGCCCTTATGGTGGTTATTAACTGTTTTAGAGTTGATTGGGTATAATCTCTTGTTACCATATTGCGAAACGGTTGGAGAGAGATTTTCGGCAAATCAATACTCTGGCAACTTCCACTTACGGATCCTTCGGGATCTCTTTCTTGTTGAAGACGTTGCGGTTTTTGCTGTTGATAGAATCGAATCTAGGTACGATTGCCGGTATGGAGATTGAATCGAAGATTGCGGGGCTTTGGCCTTTTAGGGCTAGTAGCGCTTGGCGGCTATTCTGACGCTCGTATTGAAAAAGTTCAAGGAGATTCTCCGGGAGGGAGGCCGACGGCTGCGCACGCAGGATCAAGGGAGTTGATCAAGTCGGTGGTGCAAGGGGAGCTTGCAGGCAAGGGGAGCTTGCCAAGAATACTTCACGGGGTTGATTGCGATCATCCCCTCACGGTTTATTTTAAGGATGAGTGTGCTCTTCCTTATAAAAGCGTGAATTGTAGAATTTGTATTCTCCGATCTTTATAGTGAAGTATTCTATTTTTCTGGGCGTGGCCCCGCAGATGTAGGTGTGCGCACCGAACTGCGTTACCAAGTCTTGTGTGTCCTTGCGTATTGTGTGCCTTTACTGTTATTCGTTATATTCTTTACTGCGTACTGAAATTCAGTAACAAACATATGATCTAAAAATAAATACTAGCATGAGGGTCAACATCTCCAAGTGTTTTGTTATCTCAGATGCCACTCGGTAACATTTGCTTTGAAGATGCTTTAAGTGACGAGCTCCAAATCTGAACACAAATACCAGGACACACCCTAACCAGGGGATTAACACCAAGGGTAAATCAAAAACTGTATGTCGACTTAATAAGCTAAAGCCGGAGTCCCCATGTAATCATTCAGACCACCACACGCATCTCTGCAACTCCCAGAACGAGTCCATATCTGAGCTCTGATTATGTGAGCAAGGCCTCAAACCCCGGATACATAAACAATTTAGTACTATGAAACAGAGTGCTCCATAATAAACATGGAAACTAACCTGAGTGAACTATAAGAAACGCAAAAGAATCCATGGCTCCAAATTGATCCAGACGCGATTCTCATACTTACCTATAAGCAGCTAAGAGACACATTGTGACTCCGCAAACAGATGCTGATTTTACAGATCTCAATGGCTCCCTTCATGGCTCGGAGCCCAAGAAATTTGCACTGGCAGCGCCATGCACAGTGCTCCCGGCTATCCTCCGCCAGAAACTAGCGACCAATGTGCATGATTTTACCGTAAGTAGTCTTCAGGAATCTTGAATCTTGAACATCACTGGAGACGGTTCCATTGGCGAAAATCAGCTTACCGTGGCATGGCACGACGGGAGCCTGGTTATTCGACGCTGGTTGGATTCACAAATAGACTCCTGGTAAACCAGGCAGGTATGATTCATTTCCCACCCCACTCAAATGCTTTCCAATGGATGATGAACCTCAGTGATGCAGGTCATGTTTCAATCTCCTAGAGTCCATGTAACTTCCCCCAAGACATCTTCGTTCTGGCGTGCCATGAACAAATTATTCTCATCTCTTCGACTGCAAAGCAGAGTCTGCTTGGAACTAAGCACGCAGCAGACGTATCTGGGGTTGACCCGTGGCTCAGGCCTAAACCCTTCATCTTCTATCTTGACATTTATGGTACTCAAATAATTTCAGATGACACAGTTGACTTCCTAACCTCTCCTGCTTGCCCTACTTCCTAGAGTGGTCAAACCGTTTTGTGGGATGCCTACACAGCTGCCTTTGGTAAATTGGGAGGCTTTTCACCACCGGACCTAGGCGCCGAGGTTCAGTGTTATTCACTCTTCATCCATCTAGCAAGTATGCCATCAAAACTGCCCAAGACTGTGTCTGTGCTAAGATGTCTTCTGGTCACCCGACCGACAAACAATTCGTTAAAACCAGTATAAAGGCTTGGAGCCAACTTAAACTTCTCCCATGCAGCTAGACAATTGATGAGGATCTAGTCTACAACAGATTAGATTTTTCTGATTAGTTTTTGAGCCATTATTTTTTGAGTTATTTTTGTTTGAGTTTTACTAGGAACTTGAGGACTTTTTAGTTCTTTTCTTATTCTAGAATTCACTTCAGTCGCACACTGGCCGTAGGAGTTGGGTTAAGGTGCAAGGCTATTAAAATGCCTCAAACTTACTTAGATTTTCATTGAAGAAATTGATTAAAATTTTGTTTAAATTCGTGTTTTCATCGTCCAAATCTTTAACATTAAGAGTGTCGGAGTGGGCCGATTGCTTGGACGCAATATCCAAAAAATTCCCGTGAGTGAGTTGTTGATTGTTTCAAGGTGTGAGATCCGAAATCTATCAAATCCCTTAATTTTTCCCAAATTCCTAAATCTATTTCACCCCAAAATTTTCCCACCATAGTTCCCATCTTCGGTCCTGCATCAAACTTGGTATCATAGCCATATCTTGACCTTCTTTTTTTGTTTTTTTCTTATTTATATTGCCATCATCTTTTTCTTTTGGTTAGGATTTAGTTGAGAACATGGCTCTTTTTTCAATTCAATCAAAAGAGAGAGAAAAGTCAAAAAAAGAGAGAAAAATATAAAAAAAGAGAAAAAAGAGAGATGAAAAGAAAAATCAAGACAAAATTAAAAAAAATCAAGTTTATCCCTTACCTCCAGGCCCTTCCCACAAACACCAACCCAAACCCCTAAACCCAAACCCAAACCCAATTTCCTCATCCACACACCTTCGCCTCACTCGCCTTCCCCCGTCATCGTCGTAAACCCTCCAGAGCTGCAACCGTCTGCCTCTTTTGAAGCTCCTACCATCTTCGCTGCCATCATCTGTTGTCGTCACCACCCCCCATCTATATTGTCATTGTCATCTATCAATGCAGAGACCCTCGTTGACGACAACTAACACCACTACCTCCACCATCGTCACTGTCAATCGCCGTCGTCGTCGTCTGCAATGTCATTCATCGATGATGCCATCATCTCTGCCATCAAATTGTCCAGTCCACCTCTCCAGTACCTTCGTCATTGCACTCCAATGCTAACATACCAAGTGCCAGTGAGAATCAATGTCACACGCAGTCCCAGTGAGAATCAATGTCACACGCAGTCAAAATCTAATCAACACTGAATTGCTACAGTAACAGCTCCACCAAGCCATATTCAACAAGTTGATAATGTACATCAACTCGACCCGAAGCCAACATAGCCATGTTGAGCTGACACCGTTCATCAGCTCCGATCCTAACCGCCTAAGCCGACCTGAATCGACCAAGCTGACTCGAGCTGGGAGCCGTTGACACGAACTGGGGGCCATTTATCTGAGCCGAGCTACATTAGTTGTCAAACCGTTGATTGCTCCAGTGCGATGTAACAATTTTTAAGCAAATTTATTTGGATTTTCAGTATTGATATAGTACATGAGCGTATTTAAATGATTTTCAGTAATTTTTCAATACCCCAAGCATATTTTAACCATTTTTCAACTATATTTCAAACTTTTAACATGGAATTTTCGACCCTAATCATTTGCATCAAATCTCTACATGTGCAAGAGACCTTACGTGATGCATCAAAACTGATCTTCACTCCATGTAACTTTCAATCTTATCAAACTTTGTAATTGCTAAATTTCATTTAAATTTTGTTCCGATTAGTAGATAATTGCATATTTTCTAATCTCAGATTATGTGTTGCATCATCAGATGTAGGATTGTATTTTTTTTAGTATGCAGATTGAAACATTAAAATTTTATTTTGTTTATTTGCATAATTAGTGCATGGATATAGTTTGTATTTAGGATCTTGCATCAACATCTGTGTGATTGCTTGACATTGCATGTTTTTATGCAACGGTAAAACTATATGACTAGACATGGATGCCAACTCAATTGAAGGGTTAGAAAATCGACTTTAAAAATGTTCCTAGAACGTAAAGTTGATATAAACCGAACAAAGGATCGCCTAAAAGCCTTAGAAAATAAGTTTAGAGAAGAACAAAACTTTAAGAAGATAATTCGAAACGGGAATAATATAAATCTAAAGGATCGCCTAACCCGAACTAAGGATCGCCTAAACGGGAACAAAGGATCGCCTAAACCGAACTAAGGATGAAACACAAAGCCGTTTTAAGGATGAAACACAAAGCCGTTTTAAGGATGAACTTGATAACAAGATAATTCGAAACGGGAATAATCGAAATCTAACTAATAAGAAGACGAGATGATAATTTTGAGGATAACTTTAAGCGAGATAATATTGTTGAATATTGGACTCCCCGGATTTGGTTTTGATGATGAGCAAACATAAATAATTCATGAACTAACATTTTGTGAGCGCAGTATTGGAGATCGTCGCCAATTTCATGAGAATATTCAAAGCGACATCTCAACACTTCCAAAAGCTCGTATTCAAGCCTAAAGCTTCGTTGAAGCTCCTGCAGCGCTTTGGAAGTTATGAAGATTCAATCGAAGCTCTCAAAGACCGTTTATTAAGGTTTTATTTATAGTCTTTTAGTTTCGATTGATAGAATGTTAAGCCTTGAGTATATCTTACGTTTCTATCTTCATTACGCTCATTTCGTAGCTCTAGGATTCTTGCACAAGTTCATTCTAACTTCCTCGAAGCGTCGCGCTTCGATTCGGACTTTGTTGTGCATGTTAGTTGGTACAAGAACAAGTACTGACCGACTAGATGGTGATCTAGTCGGTCGGCAACTGTTCTTGGACCGACTAGTTTGATTCCTTAATTTCTTGGACTTTACTGTTTACAGTTAGTCGGTCTACGTTGAATCACCGACCGACTAGTTTGTGAACTAGTCGGTCAGTGATGCTTCTTTGACCGACTAGTTGAGACTGACTGTTCACTCTAAAATTCTCCTAAGCTACTGTTTACCGTTAGTCGGTCTAAGAACGTTTGATGACCGACTAATTGTCAATCTAGTCGGTCAATTTTTGTTCTTAGACCGACTAAGTCAACTTGCCTTCAGACTAAGTTGTTTTGCCTCTTAGTCGGTCTACGTTCATTGGATGACCGACTAGTTGTGAAACTAGTCGGTCAGAAAGTGTTCTCGGACCGACTAGATGTCTAGGTCTGAAATTCTCTTTCTTCTCAGATCTACTCTTAGTCGGTCCACGTTGTTTGGCTGACCGACTAGTTGTTGAACTAGTCGGTCAGTGAGTGTTCTTTGACCGACTAATTCTCACAGATTTCTTTCCGTTGGAGATTGACCTATCTTGTTTTTATGGGACCCTATAAATACGAACCTAGGTCATTTCTATCTCATATAGAGCTGCCATTAAGAGATTCATTGAGTTCTAAAGTGATAGCTATTCTCCCTCAAATCTAAAGCTCTCTTCCTCACAAGAAACCCATTCTCTCTCATTTCTAGATCTAGAGAGAAGCTTGTTCTTGGTGAGCTCTTCAAGCTATTGCTTGATTCAAGTTTCCAAATCTTCCCTAGGCACCCATTGCTGCTCATTTCCTTGGTGCTAGGGTTTGGTAACTTCATCTTCCTCAAATCCTTCATTTCACCTATTGGGTAAGAAAAACTCAAGGTATAGGATTTTGTGGTAAGCTTGTTTATTTCATATAAACTCTTTTATATTGCTTGTTGGTTCTCTCGGTTGTGAGAGAAGGTTGTGATCCCGGGTTGTGGGATTCACGTTTGCTATTGCATGTATGATTTGATCTTGTGAAAGTTTTTCACAAGATATTCATAGTGGAAATCTTGAGTTAGGGTTTCTAACTCAAGTATCCGGAGGGGATCCGGGTGGTTGGGACGTAGGATCACCGGGAACAAGTCGGGGAGACTTGGGTGGATCCGAACCCATTAACATCGTTTGTTAGCATTGTCAATTTCGTTGTCGTCGTTCAATTTAAGCTTCCGCAAATTGATTTGGTAGTTGATTGCAATTTAATTTGGAATTATACTCCTTATTATTTTAAAGTACTATTCACCCCCCCTCTAGTACTTGTGCAGTAGCTGGTAGGGCATTACATTTGGTATCAGAGCCAGATACACAGCTATGTCTGCCAACGACAACAAGACCGTGCCTCCACCCTCCAACTATGACACCTTCAGGAACCGTGAAGGAGCGTCATCGGTGATGGAAGGACATTCCTCTACGAGGCCTCCATTCTTCAACGGTACCAACTACGGGTACTGGAAGTGCCGGATGGAGACTTTCCTCCGGAGTGCATCTTTATGGAGGACTACAATGAAGGAGTACATCGAGCCCGAAGAAGAAGATTTTGAGAAATGGACTACCGCGGAGGTCGCCGCGGAGGTAAGCAATGCCAAGGCAATGAACGCCTTGCAATGCGCATTGGAGCCCGAGGACTTCAATAAGATATGCACATGTAAGAGTGCATATCAAATTTGGAACTCTCTCCTCATACTACATGAAGGGACGAGTCGGGTAAGAGACTCTAAACTCGTAGTCGTAACCAAAGATTACGAAATGTTTCATATGCAACAGGGCGAGAAGATGAAAGAATATTACGCTCGCTTCGTTGACATAATAAACGAGTTAGAGGCCCTCGGCAAGATCTACACTCAAAAGGAGAAGTGCTTAAAGCTTATTGAAGGACTTCCCTCTTCTTGGGAAAAACGTACCTTCGCCATCGAGGAAGGTAATGACATGAACAAATATACCGTAGTTCAACTAATGGGTACTTTGATGTCATACGAGGTACGCAAAGATAGCAAGGTGAAGCTACAAGAAAAGATGAAGTCATATTTGAACCTAGATGCGCCTAAGAAAAAGGCGATTGCATTCAAGGCGGCTTCATCCACATCTTCCGATGATGAAGACTCGGAAAACGAGTTAGACTTGGAGTCCATGGCACTCATGGCCAAGAAGTTCAACCGTTTCTTCCGAAAAGGTAACTTCAAGAACAAAGCTAAATTTGGTTCTACTAACGCCTCTTCCTCTCCTTTGTGTTTCAAGTGTAATAAGCCGGGACACATGAAAGCGGAGTGTCCCCTCAATAAGCACAAGGAGAAGTGGAAGGCGCCAAAATTCGATAAGTCCAAGAAATACAAAAAGGGGTACAAGAAAGGACTTGTCGGAGCAACATTCACCGACTCCGAGGATTCCTCAAGCGGAGATTCGGATGATGAGAAAGTGGAGCAAGCACATATGTGCTTCATGGCAAGAGAGGAGAACGATCAAGGATCCTCCTCTTCCGATGATAGTAATGACGAAAGCGATGAGGTAACGATGGATGATCTTAGAAATGCTAACTCTCAACTTTGGTCAAAATACACTAAGTTAGTAAATAGATATACTAAGGTAAAAGATGACCTAACTAGCATTCAAACATCGCCTAAGACTATCATCACCAACAACGACACCGTTGTTGAAGAGTTAAGAAATGAGATTGTTAATCTCAAATCTAAACTTGAACATGTTAGCATCGAGGATGCGGAAGAACATGAGATAGCGGATTTAACTTCTCAAAACTCGACTTTGAGTATTGAGAACGAGAATCTTAAATCTCGTGTTTATGTGCTCACTTCGCAAATATCCACTTTGGATACTTCTTTGCGTTCTCTCAAAGAGAAATATGAGAACACATTGGGCCGAATTAACAAATTCAACAAAGGTAAGGACCATTTGGATAAAATCCTAAGTGACTTACTTCCGGCCAATCACCACATTGGTTTGGGGTATACGACGGGATGTCCATCCAAAGCGGCCACTACTTTTGTTAGGCCAACTTCCGGTGACTCTACGAGTGGTAGCAAACACTCTATTGGTAGTTCATCTACCAATGGTGCTTCCACCTCGTCCACGCCCTCTTTTGGAAAGAAACCCACCTTGGGTGGACCTCCAAAGAAGGGTCATGCCTACATGTACACCAATAACATGCCACGTAGGAACACACGTCCTACTCCACCATCTCACACATATGATGATTTTTATGCAACACATTCTCGGGCACGTGTACACCATGTGAGACACCCTCACGCACGTGTTCCCACACATGCATATGTTCACCCACCGCATCATATGAATAATTCTCGTCGTGCACCATTCCATCATGTCCCATATGCCTATCCACAACATGCATCACGTAGAAATCAACGTCGCATGCATGCACCCAATAGGATGATGGCTCCCAAAATATTTACTATTTGGAGCCCAACGGACACAAGCATGGACGAAAAACAAATATACATGAATGCTTATTTTTCGGATGTTGTACATAGTAAGAATTATGTGGGGAAGTCTAAGTCCACTTGGACTTGGCTTCCAAAGGTCTAATCCCTTGGACCCAATGACCTTGGGTACCATGATATGAAAGTTTCTATCTTTAGGTACTCAAGGAAAAGAAAAGGGAAAGGAGCAACAAATTTAAATTTAGCTCCAAAGGGAATTGGATACTCGATAGCGGGTGTTCAAAACACATGACGGGTGACGCTCGATTGCTCTCCGGAGTGGTTCCCATTGCGAATGGAAACCGCGTCATATTTGGAGGCAACGAGAGCGGAACCATCATAGGTGTTGGTAAAGTCGGTAACCCCTCTAAACCATTAATTAGTAATGTTTATCTTGTTAGTGGTTTAAATCATAATCTTATTTCAATAAGCCAACTTTGTGACAAAGGTTACAAAGTTAGCTTTGCAAAAGGATTGTGTCATATTTTAAGAAAGGATAATGAAAAATTATTATTTTCCGGAACTCGTCGTAAAGACATTTATATTTTGGATCTTCCTAAGTCATATGAACAATGTCTCGTTGCCAACACAAGTGAACAACACTTATGGCATCGACGCTTTGGACATGTGAACTTTGGAACATTATATAAGCTTTCAAAATTGAATTCTATTAAAGGTTTTCCGAAGCTAGTTTTTGAAAAGAAAAGTTTTTGTGATTGTTGTCAACGCGGCAAGCTTCCTAAATCTTCATTTAAACCTAAGAAAAGCATCTCTACTAAAAGGCCACTAGAGCTATTACATCTAGATTTATTTGGGCCAACTAGAGTAGCTTCCTTAGGAAATGCAAGGTATGGACTTGTCATCGTAGATGACTATTCAAGATTTACTTGGGTATTTTCATTGTGCAATAAAAATGAAACTTTTGAAAACTTCACAATTTTTGTTAAGAAAGTACAAAATCTCTTAGGAACCACCATTGTCACTATTCGTAGTGATCATGGAGGTGAATTTGAGAATGAGTCTTTTGAGACATTTTGTGATGAAGTTGGTATTACTCACACCTTCTCTTTCCCTCGTGCACCGCCTCAAAATGGTGTAGTTGAGAGAAAGAATAGGACGCTAGTGGAGTGTGCTCGCACTATGCTTGATGATAGCCAACTTGGCCATCAATTTTGGGCGGAAGCGGTACACACCGCTTGCTATGTGTTTAATAGAATACTTTTGAGGCCCGGCACTAAACAAACGTGTTATGAATTGTTGTTTGGTAGGTTGCCTCAAGTTAAACATTTTCGTGTTTTCGGTTCAAAATGTTTTATTAAGAACACATATGGTAGTTTGGACAAATTCGATCCAAGATCCGATGAGGGAATCTTTGTTGGATACTCTACGCGTAGCAAAGCCTACCGGATATTCAACAAACGAACCTCAACGATCGAGGAGTCGCTTCATGTCTCATTTAATGAAGGATTTGTTCCAACTAGAATTTCAAATGATAATGATTCTATGGATGTTTTATGTGATTCGTTTGAAAATTCTAAGTCTAATGATTCTATTGATTCCATTGAGACTAACCCAACTAATGAAGTTGTTGAGAATGTTCCAAGTGATCAAGGTATTCCCAAACGGCTTCATTCGGTTCGTGACCATCCCCATGAGCAAGTCATTGGCAATATCTATGATAGTGTCAAGACGAGATCGCAAGTTCACCACTTCGCAAATTGTGCCTTTGCCTCATCGATAGAGCCAAAGAATATTAATGAAGCATGTGAAGATAGCGCTTGGATCTTAGCCATGGAGGAGGAGCTCATTCAATTCGAGAGGAATGAAGTTTGGGAGCTTGTTCCATTGCCATCGAAGAACCACACCGTCATAGGGACAAAGTGGATCTTCAAGAACAAGACCGACGAAAACCAAGTCGTCGTCCGGAACAAAGCTCGGTTAGTAGCTCAAGGCTATCGACAAGAGGAAGGTATCGATTTCGAAGAATCTTTCGCTCCGGTAGCTAGATTAGAATCAATTAGATTATTATTGTCTTTTGCATGCCATAAGAATTTTAAATTATTTCAAATGGATGTTAAAAGTGCATTTTTAAACGGAGATGTCGTTGAGGAAGTTTACGTTTCTCAACCTCCGGGCTTCATTAATGAAAAATTTCCAAATCACGTTTTTAAATTAAAGAAAGCTCTTTATGGTTTGAGACAAGCTCCTCGAGCTTGGTATGATCGCCTAAAGAATTTTCTTTTGGATTTGAATTTTAAAATGGGTGAAGCCGATTCAACACTTTTTATTAAGCATGCGAATAATGATATATTATTAGTTCAAATTTATGTTGATGATATCATTTTCGGTGCTACTAACTTCGCTCTTTGCGAAGAGTTTTCTAATGTTATGAAGGAACAATTTGAGATGAGCCACATGGGCGAACTCAAATATTTCTTAGGTCTCCAAATTCGCCAAATGAACGATGCAATCTTCATCCACCAAACGAAGTACACGGTGGAGTTGCTAAAGCGATTTGGAATGGAGAATGCCTCCGGGAAAAAGACTCCGATGAGCACGACTACGCATCTTGACAAGGATACGGGCGGTAAGGATGTAGACATTCGTCTATATCGAGGTATGATAGGTAGTTTGCTTTATCTTACCGCAAGTAGGCCCGATATTATGTTTGCTGTATGTATATGTGCTCGTTATCAGTCTCAACCTAAGGATTCTCACTTAGTAGCGGTAAAACGCATTTTTCGCTATCTAAGTTACACTTTAGATTTTGGATTACTATATCCGAGATCTAGCACGTATGAGTTAGTCTCATACAGTGACGTTGATTATGCGGGATGCAAATCCGACAGGAAAAGTACTAGTGGCACTTGCCATTTTCTAGGAAATTCTCTTGTCTCTTGGTTTTCCAAGAAGCAAAATTCGGTTTCACTTTCAACCACCGAGGCGGAATACATTGCCGCCGGTGCCGCTTGTGCCCAGGTTCTTTGGATGAGACACACATTGAAGGATTTTGGTATTCATTGTGATACTAGCCCTATCATGGTGGATAACCAAAGTGCTATCTGTCTTTCAAAGAATCCGGTGCACCATTCCCGATCGAAACACATAGATGTCCGACACCATTTCTTAGATGATCATGTTGCTAAAAAGGACATCATTTTAGTGTACGTTGAAACCCAAAAGCAAATCGCCGATATTTTCACGAAACCCCTAAAGGAGGACTCCTTTGTGCGGTTGCGTCGAGAATTGGGGATTATGGGTGAATCCGAGATATAGGATTCATATTTTAATTCAATCATCTTGCATGCTAATATATTTCGCGATATTTCATTCATGCTAGATTAATTGAATTTTTGGGAATTTTATGTGAATTATTTGAATTTATTGCTCGAATTCGTATTTCAATGTCGTATTTAAGATTTCGACGTTTTATGGGGTAATTTAGATGACTAATGAGTGAGTTTGGATGTATCATCCAAGTGGTTTGTGAAGAGAAATCAAAATTCTACTTTTGGACTCTTCTAGTCGATTTCAGTTCACTTGTCAACCGACTAGATGCTCATCTAGTCGGTCAGCAAATGAACTCAGACCGACTAGCTCATGCAAATATCCATCTCCTATCTTTTTCTATCTTTAGTCGGTCATAGTATACTTTCCAACCGACTAGATTGAAAACTAGTCGGTCAGTGAATATACTGCGACCGACTAATTCTTGCCCTAGAAATTCATCTGAGCTACTGTTTCGACTTAGTCGGTTCAAGCTCATTGACCGACCGACTAGATCGTAATCTAGTCGGTCAGTACTTGAACTGTGACCGACTAAGTGTGTTAGGGCAGCTGTGTCTTTTCGCATCCCGACCGACTTATACACGTTTTCCTCCGACTAAAATCTCTTTTAGTCGGGTTGTCTCCCCATCTCTCACTCGAAAACCCAAAACCCCCCCTTCGAGCCCCTTCGCATTCCGTCGTCTCCGGCCGTTTCTCTGGCCATCGCCGCCATCCGCCGCCGTCGACTCCACCCCCTAGGTATATTCCTCCCTCTCCTAGGTCAATTTCTTGCCCTAGGGTTCGTTTTCACCTCCTAGGATTTCTAGGGTTTCGAAATTTCTCCTCTAGGGTTTGTGTGTTCGATTTCATTTGGTCTTCTAGGGTTTTGTGCTAGCTTCTAGGTTTTGTGCTTAGGGTTGTTGATCCTCCGTGATTACTTGCGTGTGCTCTTAGAACTATGGCTAAGACTCGTATTCCGATCGCTTCTTCCGGGGCCTCTCCAATGACCGTAGAACAACCTACCGCTAGGAATCCCCCGAAACCTAAGCGTCGTGCCAAGTCTACCCAAGCCTCTCCATCGTCGCCCCCTCTTAAGAAGCCTAGGACTGCATCCGTCAAGCCCCGCAAATCCAAGACCAAAAAGCCTATTCTTCACACTCCGGCTACTCCTCCCGATTCCGATTCCGATACTGATTTTATCCCTGAGGATGAGCATACTAGGGATCCTACCCCACCTCCGAAGACCCGTAAGGCCAAGGGTAAAGCTCCTATGCCAGTTGGCGGTGTAGACATATCGTTGTGCCGCGATGACCCTCAGTGTCTCGCCGCGTACAACGGTATAGAACACTGTCCACTGTTGTTAGAGCATTACGTTCAGTTCTCTGATTTCCTCGGCCTTGCTGATCTTCTATCTTATAGTGGCCTTCTAGATTATCTCCGATACGACCCCAAGGCCAATCCCAAACCGTACCCTCGCCTCGTGAAATTGTTCTATGCTAACCGTATTCGAGGCCAGTACGACGCCAGCCACTCCATTGAGACGACTGTCTTGGGAACTCCTATAGTTCTCACGGCAGAAATCTTGGGGGAGATCCTTGGTTGTGCGTCGTGTGGTCTCCTCCCCTCAGACATCTTCTATCTTATAGTGGCCTTCTAGATTATCTCCTTGGTTGTGCGTCGTGTGGTCTCCTCCCCTCAGACATCTTCTATCTTATAGTGGTCTCCTCCCCTCAGACATCTTCTATCTTATAGTGGCCTTATAGTGGCCTTCTATGTCTGTGGTCTCCTCCCCTCAGACATCTTCTATCTTATAGGGGAGGAGACAACGATGTCTCCTCCCCTCAGACATCGTTGTGCGTCGTGGGAACTCCTATAGTTCTCACGGCAGAAATCTTCTATCTTATAGTGGCCTTCTAGATTATCTCCGATACGACCCCAAGGCCAATCCCAAACCGTACCCTCGCCTCGTGAAATTGTTCTATGCTAACCGTATTCGAGGCCAGTACGACGCCAGCCACTCCATTGAGACGACTGTCTTGGGAACTCCTATAGTTCTCACGGCAGAAATCTTGGGGGAGATCCTTGGTTGTGCGTCGTGTGGTCTCCTCCCCTCAGACATTTCCGTAGACGACATTTCTTCCTTGGATCAGACTATTCTTTCTGAGATTTTCCAGGTTATCCCCTCCGCATTCATTGGTGTTCCTTCGAAATCCTTTAAGCCGAATGCGTGGGTTCTTAACCTGATCTTGAAGTCATGCCTCCTCCCGAAATATGGATCCTCTTCTCTCCCATCTCAGCCGTTCTTGAAACTCATATACGCTCTTTTCTTGGGGTGCGAGATAAATTGGGCTCGCGTGATACTCGATAAGATGGATTCTTTCGAGTGTATACGCAAGACCAATAAGTCTGCGCACATTCCATACCCCTGCTTGTTGACACTCGTATTCCGTCATTTTCGCGTTCCTCTCCCTCCTGACGATGAGCGTCCTTTGGGTACGCCTCTGAACGCGACGGCCGTGAAGAAATCTTTAGCGGCACTTCGTCACGTCCAGAGGTCTACCGCATCTGCTTCTCAGTCTACTCCGTCAGCCGCTGCAGCCTCCTCTTCCCCTGCTACTTTGGACGATGTCGTACGTCTTCTTCGTCAGCACGACTCCCGTTTGGCTCGTACTGAGGAGGTCGTATGTCGTATGGCTCGTATGATGGGGATTGAGCTTCCTCCTTCGGTGTCTGAGGCCGAGGAGATGGACGATGAGGAGCTTGACGAGCTTGTCACTTCTTTTGCCCGTGGCGATGAGGCCACTGCTGCTGCTGCTGGTGTTTCCTCTTCTGCTCCTGGAGTTGGCACCTCTTCCGGTGCTCCAGAGCCTTCTGCTCCAGCACTTCAGTCTTCAGAGCCTGCTGTTGACCTTGTTGCTGAGCCTGCTGCTATTCCAGTTGACACTTCTGTTGTCGAGACCCTTGCTGCTGTAGAGCCTGTTCCTGAGATCTCGACTCCTGCCCCGACGATTCCATCTGTTGAGACGCCTCTTCTCCCTGCAGAGCCTGAGTCCACTCCGTCGACTGGACCCACGGACGCTGCAGATCCTGCCTCCTCCTCGTGATTGTTGTTCCGAGGACTCTCCATATACGCCTTGGATGATATATCTTAGCGAGAGTATTATGGGTTAGGATAGGGTATGAGGGTTATTATGTTTTGATGTATTTTGGATGTCGTCGCTGCTGCTGTATTTATCCTGATGAGAATGATGATGATGATGGTGTATTTCATTTTGATGAGTATATTGTATCGATGATGTTGATGTATTTCTTTTTGATGATATGTAGCGCTTGATATGATGTATCTCATATATTCGATGTGATATCTTTTTGGATATACTCATGTTGTCTCTGCATATATATATGTTCATCGTCATTCACTTTGTCTTTTATTCGTCGTGCAAATTTTAATATTCGTTGAATGTATTTGAAATGAGATTTCGTCGCTCGACGCATAAAAACTTGGTTAAATAGATTTAAATTCTATAATTGTATAGAATTGTTTTCCATGCACAAAATTAACCAAGTATATTGAATATTGAAGAGTATGTTTCTTTATTCATTTAATGAATAATTATTTGGTATTTTTGATGATTTTGTTTTTCACTTTGTGATAATGGACAATTGGCACACTTTGAATTGATTTAATCGTTTTTCTTTTGGTGTCAATTAGCTCCATCGTCATTGTCTACGACTCCCGATGTTGGATTTTACATTTCCTAATTGTTGTCGTTGTATGCCCCCCATTTTTGGGATAATGCCAAAGGGGGAGAGATAATGATAATAAATAGTGCAAATGAAAAATTTAACTCCATTCCAAGAATCTAGTTTGATATGTTAGATTCAGGGGGAGTTACGATACATATAAGGATTTTCAAAATCCGATATTTCAAAAATCAATTCTCATTATATATCTTACTCGTCTGATTGATGCAATTCATATATATTCATTTGGGAATTAACGTGTCATCAATGCAGGGGGAGTAAGTATTTTACATTTGAATTATTATTTTTGATTATTATTTATGTTGGTTTGTCATCACCAAAAAGGGGGAGAATGTTGAATATTGGACTCCCCGGATTTGGTTTTGATGATGAGCAAACATAAATAATTCATGAACTAACATTTTGTGAGCGCAGTATTGGAGATCGTCGCCAATTTCACGAGAATATTCAAAGCGACATCTCAACACTTCCAAAAGCTCGTATTCAAGCCTAAAGCTTCGTTGAAGCTCCTGCAGCGCTTTGGAAGTTATGAAGATTCAATCGAAGCTCTCAAAGACCGTTTATTAAGGTTTTATTTATAGTCTTTTAGTTTCGATTGATAGAATGTTAAGCCTTGAGTATATCTTACGTTTCCATCTTCATTACGCTCATTTCGTAGCTCTAGGATTCTTGCACAAGTTCATTCTAACTTCCTCGAAGCGTCGCGCTTCGATTCGGACTTTGTTGTGCATGTTAGTTGGTACAAGAACAAGTACTGACCGACTAGATGGTGATCTAGTCGGTCGGCAACTGTTCTTGGACCGACTAGTTTGATTCCTTAATTTCTTGGACTTTACTGTTTACAGTTAGTCGGTCTACGTTGAATCACCGACCGACTAGTTTGTGAACTAGTCGGTCAGTGATGCTTCTTTGACCGACTAGTTGAGACTGACTGTTCACTCTAAAATTCTCCTAAGCTACTGTTTACCGTTAGTCGGTCTAAGAACGTTTGATGACCGACTAATTGTCAATCTAGTCGGTCAATTTTTGTTCTTAGACCGACTAAGTCAACTTGCCTTCAGACTAAGTTGTTTTGCCTCTTAGTCGGTCTACGTTCATTGGATGACCGACTAGTTGTGAAACTAGTCGGTCAGAAAGTGTTCTCGGACCGACTAGATGTCTAGGTCTGAAATTCTCTTTCTTCTCAGATCTACTCTTAGTCGGTCCACGTTGTTTGGCTGACCGACTAGTTGTTGAACTAGTCGGTCAGTGAGTGTTCTTTGACCGACTAATACTCACAGATTTCTTTCCGTTGGAGATTGACCTATCTTGTTTTTATGGGACCCTATAAATACGAACCTAGGTCATTTCTATCTCATATAGAGCTGCCATTAAGAGATTCATTGAGTTCTAAAGTGATAGCTATTCTCCCTCAAATCTAAAGCTCTCTTCCTCACAAGAAACCCATTCTCTCTCATTTCTAGATCTAGAGAGAAGCTTGTTCTTGGTGAGCTCTTCAAGCTATTGCTTGATTCAAGTTTCCAAATCTTCCCTAGGCACCCATTGCTGCTCATTTCCTTGGTGCTAGGGTTTGGTAACTTCATCTTCCTCAAATCCTTCATTCCACCTATTGGGTAAGAAAAACTCAAGGTATAGGATTTTGTGGTAAGCTTGTTTATTTCATATAAACTCTTTTATATTGCTTGTTGGTTCTCTCGGTTGTGAGAGAAGGTTGTGATCCCGGGTTGTGGGATTCACGTTTGCTATTGCATGTATGATTTGATCTTGTGAAAGTTTTTCACAAGATATTCATAGTGGAAATCTTGAGTTAGGGTTTCTAACTCAAGTATCCGGAGGGGATCCGGGTGGTTGGGACGTAGGATCACCGGGAACAAGTCGGGGAGACTTGGGTGGATCCGAACCCATTAACATCGTTTGTTAGCATTGTCAATTTCGTTGTCGTCGTTCAATTTAAGCTTCCGCAAATTGATTTGGTAGTTGATTGCAATTTAATTTGGAATTATACTCCTTATTATTTTAAAGTACTATTCACCCCCCCTCTAGTACTTGTGCAGTAGCTGGTAGGGCATTACAAATATCATACGCACGCTGGATTAGAATAGATGCTTCCATTTTTTGATGGAACATATAATTCTCATACCGTCTTAGATTGATTAGCGGAGATGAAACATTTTATCGAATTGTACCAGTTATCAAACGAACAAAAAGTTCAATTTGCATACCACTACATGCCTCTCTGCAACTGCCAAAACAAGTCCATACCAAGTCCATACCTTAGCCCTGATTATGTGAGCAAGGCTTCAAAAACCCGGATGCAGATATAATTCTCAAAAACCCGGATGCAGATATAATTCAATACTAAGAAACATGGTGTTTGATAATAAACATGAAAAATAACCAAAGTGAACTATAAGAGCCACGAAGAATCCATGATCCAAATTGATCCAGATGTGATTCTGATACGATTAGGGTTAATCGTATCAAAAAGCTCAGATTTTTAGTGGAAGAACAAGAAGAAATTTAGAGTAGAAATTGGAATTGATGATAATAAAGAGACAATTGATCTAATCTGGAGTAGATCTTCTCCCTATCTTGAATTAATGGATCAAGCCTAATCCCCCAAAACCCTAGCCGTCAAAATGACGAATTGTCTCAATATCTCGATGTCTCACACAATTAGGGTTAATCCCTTTAAATACCCTCCTAACAAACTACTAAACGCACAGCAACTTAAAAACATAGAAGGTAGTGCATAAAGCAAAAATAGCAAAATACTAAGTCGATCCCACGACCGCTCCCACGCTCAAGTCCTTGCGCCTTCTGCGGTACACGACCCATCATTAGTCCCCCCCCAAAAAATCGAACCTTGTCCTCAAGGTTGAAATCTAGAAACTGCGCTCTGATGGTGTCCTCCAGCTCCCACGTAGCCTCGTGATCGGACAGCCCTGCCCATCGTACTAACACCTCTCGGTCTCCACCCTCAATACGACGCACCTGTAGAATGTCCTGGGGCTCCATAGGTACCTCTGAATCAGCTGTCAAAGTAGGTGGCAGAGTGGCCACCGGCGTATGTGCTCCAACCGTCCGCCGTAACTGAGAGACATGGAAAACCGAATGCAATGACGATCCTGGGGGCAATGTCAACCTATAAGCCACGGGTCCAATCTTCGCCTCTACCTGAAAGGGCCTGTAGAAGAGGGCAGCTAACTTTTCATTCCGGCGCTGTGCTAGTGATCTCTGACGGTATGGCCTCAACTTCAGATATACCTGGTCTCCCACAGCATAGTCAACCTCTCGGCGATGTCCGTCCGCCTTTGCTTTCATCAGCTGCTGAGACCTCGTAAGGTGCTTCTTCAGCTCCTCCAAAATTCCATCTCGCTCCTCAAGGTACTGGTCCAACTGTGATACATGTGTCGACCCACTACGATAGTGGATGAACGCCGGTGGGTCCCTGCCGTACAAAACCCGAAATGGCGTCGTCTGGGCTGCAGAATGGAAGGAAGTGTTGTACCAGTACTCGGTCCACGCCAACCACCGATACCAACTCCTCGGGCAATCTGACACAAAGCAGCGAAGGTATGTCTCAACGCTCCTGTTGACGACATCTGTCTGCCATCCGTCTCAGGGTGGTAAATGGTACTCCTCCGCATAGCGGTCCCCTGGACCATGAACAACTCCTTCCAGAACTGGCTCAAGAAGACTGTGTCCCTATCCGTCACAATAGAAGTGGGAAACCAGTGGAGACGAACCACCTCCCGTATAAAGGCCGTAGCAACTGTCACTGCCATATAAGGATGACGCAGCCCGATGAAATGCCCATATTTACGCAAACGGTCAACCACCACCAAAATCACCGTGTATCCCTCCGACTTAGGTAGCCCCTTAATAAAATCCATGCTGATCCCCTCCCAAACATGCTCAGGAAGAGCTAAGGGCTGCAACAGCCCTGCCGGCGCCATGGCCAGGTATTTATGACGCTGGCAGACGTCACAACTGGCTACCATCTCCACGATGTCATTCTTCATTTCCCGCCAGTACATCTCTCTAGCCATCCGCATATATGTCTGCTGGACTCCTGAATGGCCCCCCACCGTGTTCCCATGGAACTCCTGAAAAATCAAGTGTTTGTGTACTGAAGCCCGCGGTATGACTAGCCTCCCCCGATATAACAACCGCTGCCCCTCCAGAGAATAGCCCGGGTGCTCAGCCACCCACCTGAACCAAATCCTCCCGGATCCTAGATAGCTCCTCATCGGTGTCCACTGCCCTCCATAAGGGCTCCCACTTCGCTAACAGTGCTACTGACAAGGCTGCCAAGGAGGTAACCTCCTCTCTCCGTGAAAGCGCATCTGCCGCCTTGTTCTCCAATACCGGCCGATAGTGTATCTCAAACTTGTAGTCAACAAGTTTAGATAGCCACTTCTGATAGTCTGCCACCACCAACCTCTGTTCCAGCAAATTCTTCAGGGACCTCTGATCTGTGCGCACAATAAACGGCCGTCCCAACAGGTAAGGACGTCATTTCTGGATCGACAGTGCGATCGCCATCAATTCCCTCTCATACATGGATTTCTGCCTCGCCCGTGATGATAAAACCTGGCTAAAGTAAGCCACTGGTCACAGATCCTGCATCAGCACTGCTCCCAACCCGTATCCCGAGGCATCGGTCTCTACCACAAAAGGTCTGCTAAAGTCAGAGAGAGCTAGCACTGGAACTGTCGTCATCGTCCTCTTCAATGCCTCAAACACTGCAGTTGCCTCCTCGTTCCACTGGAACCCATCCTTCTTCAACTGCTCTGTCAGGGGCCAGGCAATGGTACTGTAACCATGCACGAACTTGTGGTAGTACCCCGACAAGCCCAAAAATCCTCGCAATGCCCTCAATGTCGTTAGCTGCGGCCAATCTAACATGGCCTCAATCTTGATTCTATCAGCTGCCACCCCTTCTGCCGAAACTACGTGCCCCAAATACTCCACCTTCTCCTGAGCAAAAGCGCACTTCTTCCTGTTGGCATAAAGCTGGTGAGCCTGCAATTCCTGCAACATCGTCTTCAAATCTTGTACGTGCTCCACCGTACGGCTGTACACCAGTATGTCGTCAAAGAACACTAAGACAAACTGTCGTATGTATGGCTGAAATATCTTGTTCATCTACGCCTGAAAGGTAGCGGGCGCGTTCATCGGCCCAAAGGGCATGACGAGGAACTCATAGTGTCCCTCATGAGTCCAAAAGGCAGTCTTCTGCACATCCTCTGCCTTCATCCGGATCTGACGATACCCCGATTTCACGTCAATCTTCGAAAAGATTGACGCCCCACGTAGCTCATCCAACAGCTCATCTATAACCGGGATAGGAAAACGATCTGCCACCGTCTTCTTGTTGAGGGCACGGTAGTCCACACAGAACCTCCAACTACCGTCCTTCACCAAGAGCACCGGACTGGAGAAAGGACTAACACTCGGTCGTATCACTCCAGCATGTAACATCTCCCTGATCAACCGCTCGATCTCATCCTTCTAAACATATGGGTACCTGTAGGGCTGAATGCTGACTGGGCCCGCTCCCTCATGCAGCACAATGACGTGCTCGTGGTCCCTCTAAGGCGGAAGTCCATGCGGCATCTGAAACACATGCACATAACTGTCCAACAACTCCACCTCTGGTGGCATCTCATGCTCCTCCGCCTCCGCCCCTAGCTTGTCCCTAGCTCCTGATATGTCATAAAGTATGACTCTCCTCCCATTAGTACTGCCCGAGCCAAGGACTTCAGGGACACCGTGCGGCAACACAGGCTGGGGTCCCCCAACAAAACCACGGTCCTCCCGTCCTCCCGATACTCCATCCTCAGCACCTTCCAGTTGAACTTGGTGTCGCCTAAGGTCTATAACCACTGCATGCCCAACACCACGTCCACCTTTCCCGACTCCAGTGGGTAACAATCCGCCACTATCTAAGTTCCCTGTACTGCCAGAATCACCGCCCTGCAGACACTCCTGCTCTCCTCCCTCTGGCATGTGCCCAAAATCACCCCAAAGGTGGCTGTCTCACTCACCTCAAGCCCCAGCTACCCCCACCAACTTCCTTGAGAAGAAGTTATGGATTGTCCCACTGTCTATCAATATCGTCACCTCCTGATCCGCCACTCTGCCTGCCAGCTTCATGGTGTGATAGGGAGTAAATCCTACCACGGAGCTAAGGGACACCTCCACTGTATCCAAATGTAGCGGCTGCTCTGTCACCTCGTCCTCTACGCCGAATACAATCGTGGGGTCTCCCTCTTCCTCCTCATCGGTAGCCACCTCCAACTGCATGGCTCGCCCTGCACACCTGTGTCCAGGTGTGAATCGCTCGTCACACTTGAAACACAGCTCCTTGGCCCTGCGCTCCCGCATCTCCGTCTCAGTCATCCGACGGGTCTGACCCCCCGTATGTGTCTCCTAGCCAGTCCCTCTCGCTGGTGTCAGTGCGCCTGTAGGAGCCTTGAGTGCCCCTGCCACTGCCAGGCTCCGCATAGTAGATCCTCCCCAAGCTCCCCTCGCCCTCCTATCCTCCGCCAGCTTGTCTTCCACCTTCCTGGCTATCCTCATCATGGCAGACAATCCCCTGGGTTCTTGAACCCGTAGCTCGGCTCTGATCTGCGGCTTGAGGCCCTTCAGGAAATTTCCCTCTATGGACTCAGCAGAAACTCCTCCACATATTCCCTTACGGTCCCCTCCTGTCGCAGTGTGTACAACTGCTCAAATAGGCCACCGGCCTGTGTCTCCTGGAACCTCTCCAAGAGGCACTCTGTCAACTCTATCCATGTGCGGATAGGTCTCTGCTGTTGGCTCCAACGAAACCACCCCAAAGCTTCCCCCTCGAAGCACATTCCCACCGTCTGCATCCTCTCCGCCTCAGCCAATCCCAAAATATCGAAGTACCTCTCCACCTTGTATATCCAGGCATCTGGATCCTTTCCCTCAAACAGGGGCATGGTCAGCTTCCTCAACCGGCTATCCGGCCCGGCATCACCACGTGTGCCTCCACCCCGATTTCCCTCCTGGTATCTCGTGCGAGCAGGCTCCTCCATCCTCCATCTGGGTCGATCTGGCTGACCATACGCTCCCCAAATCTCCTTCCGGGCCCTCTCAGCTTCCCGCTGCTCCTCGGCATCCCACTCATCTCCATCACCCCACTCCTCCTCCCCATGAAGGTTGTCGACGTAGCGTGTGTACTCCCCGTACTCCGGCACATGCCCCACATCCTCCTCAGCCTCCTGAAGTCTCCGAACATTCTCTTTGGCGCGCCTCAAGGTCTCCAACGCCCCTTACATGCCCAAAGGAAGCCCCAGGGGGGGTCTGTCCGGGCCGAACCCAGCCGTCGGGGCTGTTGCAGGTGCGCAGGGCCCCTGGCGTGTCGCCAAGGCCCCGTCGCCTTAGGCCGGGCCTCACCGGGCCTCGCCGGGGGCCTGGCGGCCCGCCAGACCCCAGCGAGGGTCGGCGCGACCGATTCCTGGGCCGCGTGGGTCTGCGCGGCTCGGAAAGGAGGCGCGCGGCACCTGGCGGTCTGCCAGGGGCCCGCCGTCCCCTTGGTTGTGTCCCGTCGCCCTTCGGTAGTCGTCGTGTGGTCCCTGGAAGTGCACGAGGCGGCGTTCAGGCTCCTCGATCGTCAGATCTCCATTTAGCCCTAGATCTGAGGAAAATTTCAGATTCGTCGATGTCGATGCCCTAGCTTCAGATTCGGGTTGTTTCTGTTGCTGTCGAATGATCTGAAGAATGTCTTGGATGTCAGAGGCTTTAGCAACCCCCTTCATCTCCTGATGGATGCCTCGGATCTCGCCTTGAAGCCCGTCGATCCTCTTGTTCACCGCTTCTAGTTTGCCATCGAACTTCTCCTCTACGAGTTCCACCGCCATCTTTGCCCTAGTCCCCGTTATTGGATCTTAGTGCTCTGATACCAAAGTGATACGATTAGGGTTAATCGTATCAAAAAGCTCAGATTTTTAGTGGAAGAACGAAAAGAAATTTAGAGTAGAAATTGAAATTGATGATAATTAAGAGACAATTGATCTAATCTGGAGTAGATCTTCTCCCTAGCTTGAATTAATGGATCAAGCCTAATCCCACAAAACCCTGGCCGTCAAAATGATGAATTGTCTCAATATCTCGATGTCACACAATTAGGGTTAATCCCTTTAAATACCATCCTAACAAACTACTAAACGCACAGCAACTTAAAAACATAGAAGGTAGTGTATAAAGCAAAAATAGAAAAATACTAAGTCGATCCCACTACCGCTCCCACACTCAAGTCCTTGCGCCTTCTGCGGTACACAACCGCATCAGATTCTCAGCATACCTATAAGCAGCTAAGAGACCTGTGATTCTGCAGACAGATGCTGCATTTACAGATCTCAATGGCTCCCTTCATGGCTCGGAGACCGAGAATACGCGCTTGTAACATAACCCATGGCAAGTTCGATGATCTCATAGTCCAATCGTCGACACTGAAATTTGCACAGGCATGCAACATACATTGCTTTCGGCTATCCTCACACCAGTGCCCACCTACCAATGTGTATCACCATTCTACCATAAGTAGTCTTTGCAAATATTGAATCTTGAACAGTAAGTAGTCTTTGCAAATATTGAATCTTGAACATCACTGAAGACGGTTCATTTGGTAAAAATCAGCTTACCGTGTCAAAAAGGGAGCCTGGCTATTCGACGCTAGTTGGAATTCACAAACAAACTCCTGGTAAACCAGGCGGGAAAGATTCATTTCACACCCCCACGCAAAAGCTCCTCAATGGATGATGGACCTCAATGATGCATATCATGTTGCAATCTCCTAGAGTCCATGTAACTTCCCCCAAGACATCTTGGTTCTGGTGTGCCCTACAAAAATTATTCTCGTCTCATAGACTGATAGGATTTTTCTTGCTCCCACCATGATGATCTATGCTCTAATACCACTCGATAGGATTTTTCTTGGTTTTTAATGTAGAAAGTTAGGGTTTTGATTGAAAGGTGTGATTTTTATAAGAAGGTGTATTCATATAAAAATACCCTAACGTTTGGGGCCGCTTTCATCTTAATACCCTGAACGTTTAAGTTGTTAATATTTAAACCCAAATGTTAGTGGGCGGATTAAATGTGATACCTTTTTATAAGTTGTTGTCTATCTGAAAGCCCACATGAAGATTAGTGGACGAAATTACCCTCATCTCCTTAATAAAGCGCGCCAAATCACCCAAAACTGCCAAGCAAAAAAATGCAAACTAAATTGGGAATGAACTCAGGGTTTTTTAGGGTTGAAGAGGGAAACGCAATGCGGCAGATCAGAAAGGGCGCTCTCATCGCAATCAGGTTCTCCCATCACATGAACTCTTATTGATGCGTTTTTTTTGACTAAGTTCTAATTTTTGTTTGCATTGAAAAGAAGAACATGAGTTATGGAGATAGCGCAACTAGCAGAGCTCGCAGTAGAGAGGACAACAGTGCTGAAATAGAAACTGATAGAGAGGATTACAAGATCTGCAATTGAGGGTTGCGGACACCAAGGAAGACTTCATGCACCCGATCAAATCCAGGAAGGAGATTTTGGAATTGTAATGCGCGGGAGAATAGATGCTCGTTCTTTCTATGGAAGGATCCACCACACTCGGAATGGTCAAGAATGGTGATGTTGCACTCAATTGATGAGAATGAGAGAAGGAGCAGGCTGGACATTTCTTCCACTGTGTTATCGAAGAGGAGGCTAATAGAGAGAGAATCGATTGGAAAAAGCAATAGGAAAGTTAGAGAGAAGCACAGTCAAAATTGAGAGCAACCTTACTGAGAACAAATACATTACGTGGGGATTGTTGTCACTCATAGTTGTTATGTTTCTTATGTTAATGTTTAGTAATAACAAGATGTAGTGATCTTGTTATGAAAATGTGCAAATCATCATGCTTCTGAAAATTTGTATCCATGTAGAGATGCTGAAGGAAAAAATGTTAAGACATCTTTTACTTATTTATCTCTAAATCTTTGTTTTTATAAGATGAGTCATATTCAATGTTTCTCCACACATATTACAGAGGGGTCCCCTAGTACAAATAGCCAACAATGTGATTATTGAGGACATAATACAAACACATATTCCCGGCTTCTATCATCCTTGCTTGAACCATATACAATGAAAATTGAGTAGTTTGCAAATTGTTATGCTCATTAGTATCCTTGCATGAACCATATATATGTGTTTGCAATATAATTTCGGTAAAAATTTGCAAACTACTCAAATTTCATTGTATCATTGCATGAAGCATTGAACTGAAATCTAAAAAACCAATATATATGCTCATATATATGCTCATTAGTATCCTTGCATGAACCATATATATGTTCATTAGTATATGCTCATTAGTTTGCAAATGAAAATATATCATATAGTATCCTTGCCTGAAGCATTGAACCTGGCAAGGATACACATATATTGCAAACACATATATATGCTCATTAGTATCCTTGCCTGAAGCATTGAACTGGAATCTAAAAAAATCAATTGCATAACAAAACCCACATCACATTATAGCCCAGAAATGGATACTAATGAGCATTGAACTGGAAACACACTGCCAGAGCATGATATATCATATTTATACACTTGTAATGAGCTTCAAAAAAATTCAAATCATGTTGATACAAAATCACATTGCCAATGAGCTACAAAACATGTATCATAGTGATTAGATAAACATATACACATAAAAAGTGAAATGAGACAAACGTAGCACACATGATGATACAAAATCACCAACACAGTGTCAGTGTTTTACATTAGGGGACCTGTACAAAAAAAGTACACATTCATGGTATTACAAAAGAAGTCATGATTCAATGCTCTCCTAACTTCCTCTATCTTCCTTTATTATTTATATATATGAACATTTTTGTTGAATAAAACCATATTATGTACTGAAGCTGCTGGAGTCTGTACTGCTTCTCTATCTGGCATCTAAAATTCTGGATTCAGCTCTCCTTCTTTACTCCCCATCTGAAATTTTGTAGACAGTCCATCATCCATTAGTGGCCTCTGAACAGCTGGAGTCTGAAATTGATGAGATGACCTTTTCTTCTTCTTAGTTCTATGTCTGTGTGCTGCTGCAGACCCATGTTGATGAGTGTTCTACACAAATTTAACAGAAATTGAGTTATTCCATCACTACTGTTCTGCTCATCATCCTCATGATGCTGCACTGTCTGCTCATATTGTAGGATCACTGTCTGCTGAAGTTCATGTTGTTGCTCATCCTCATGTTGTTGCTCATCCTCCTCATGCTTTTGCACTGTCAGCTCATATCGACGCTCATCCTCCTCATGATGATGCACTGTCTGCTCATGCTGTAGGATCACTGTCTGCTCATGTTCTTGCATTGATGACTGATCATGTAGCTGATCTATCTGCTTAATTGGCTCCTCTCTGTGCTCAATTGTCTGCTCTGTCTATTGATGTTGCTGCATGAACATTGCAAACTGCTCATGTTGCTGCTCTGCCTAATCAATTGTCTCAATTGGATCCTCCATTGGCTCAGCATTTGTCTCCTCCATTGGCTCCTCGTGTGGCTCTTCAATTGGATCCTCCATTGGCTCCTCCATTGGCTCACCATTTGTCTCCTCATTTGTCTCCTCCATTGGAGGCTCCTCCATTGGAGGCTCCATTGGCTCAGCATGTGTCTCCTCATTTGGCTCCTCATATGGATCCTCCATTGGCTCCTCCATTGGCTCAGCATTTGTCTCCTCATGTGGCTCCTCAATTGTCTCCTCTATTGGCTCCTCCATTTGCTCCTCCATTGGCCCAGCATTTGTCTCTCATTTGGCTCCTCCATTGGATCCTCCATTGGCTCCTCCATTTGTCTCCTCATTTGTCTCCTCAATTGGATCCTTCATTGGCTCCTCCATTGGCACATCATTTGTCTCCTCATTTGTCTCATAAGTTGCTGTCTCACTTGGCTCCTTCGTATGCTCCTGCATTGGTACAGTTGATGGATAGCTAGAATTCATCTCAACAAATTCAACATCTTCGTCATCAGTGTCTGCCTCTGCTGAATCACAAACGCTTATAATGCCACGTTCAGAAGGATATATGCCTTCTAACGGCAGCTCATCACATTCATGTGCAACATACAAATCCACAATCCTACTACCTTGCATGTTCAATATTGTTGATGCCTTCTCATTATTATCTATTTTCATGCACCAATTAAACTGTTTTCTCCATGGTTTGTAGTACAAGAAGAAACAACCTTTATGTCCTAGGTCCTTGATAAGCATGCGTAAATTCTCCATGTTTAACAACCCTGCAACACAATCTTTGAACACAGTCTCCTCACCACCAACATAATACCCATCTGTCCCTATTTTCAGCAATCCCCCATGATGAACCTTCAACGTTACTCTTTGGCTCTGTAAAATACAGTACACCCATAATCACTTCTTCTACTTCCTCGTCTCACGGTTATAACTCAAATATAATTATAAAGTCACAATTTTTATGAAAATTTACACAGGACTCACCATCGTGTGCTTTGATTGTCAAATTCTTCTACCCTCAGCTTCGACCTCCAGCAGCGAACAGCTTCCTTCTTCAACTGCGAAGTTTACGCTAACCTCCTCCCCCCCCCCCCCCCGATCTCTCCTCTTCCAGTAGCGAATTTTACCTCTCATCTTTTTTTACCCTAAAATTTTACTTCTCTCTCTCGTTGATATCAAATTTTCGCCTCTCTTGATTTCACTCCAGCGGTTTTACCCCCAATTTTCAACGAGACACCCCCGCTCACGTGCAATGGGGTTAGGGGCAAAATCGGAAGAAGTTCCCACCGTTTACTTCCGTTACCCAAAACTAAACAAAAGGTTTAGTTCTGAACGACTTAAACGTTCTGGGTATTAAGATGAAAGCGGCCCCAAACTTTAGGGTATTTTAATGTGAATACCCCTTATAAGAAATGTGAAATTTTTAGGATTTGATGCAAAGAATTGGGGGAAATGAGGGATTTTATTGACGAAGAACTGAAAATAAAAGGGATACAATGATGGTTTGAGTTATTTTGAGATAAACTCTTTCTCCCAAGCTGTCGATTCGAGAGGGGGTTGCGCTCTCCAACGAAAAAAAGGAAAATCTCAATCTCTATGAAGTTTCTCTCACCAAATCTAGTATGACCATCCCTAATTCCCTTAGCCCATATAAATAATAAACTGAAAATAAGAAATTACAAAAAGAATTCTAAAACTGAAAATTTAAAAAACCCCTAGAAATCTAAAAATTACAAAAACGTCCCTTATTTGCCAAAATTCCAGGGCCATCATTACTCTGTCCTAGAAAAACCACCTTGTTCCCAAGGTAGTGCATAACGTGTGTGCTTGAAAACCCATCTTGTCCCCAAGGTAGGGCATAACGTGCATGGGTCATCCGCCCCAAGTGTGTTGCATGCCTCCTCCTGAGTCAAAAAAAGAATTGGTCTCCACCGCCATCGTTGTTGCTCTCGAAAGGGTCGTAGCATTATCCGCCTCCTCTGCCATCATAGGGCCGGCCAAGATCTCCATCAACCCTTGCGAATTCCAAATGGAAGCCACGGTAGTCGTCAAGCTCCTCGGAAGGTCCTTAATATCAAAATACGAACGCTGGAAACTCGAGAGATCGTCCGATTGAAAACCATGGGCCATGGGGCCCCTTATCAACGTTGTCGAGCCTTGGCGTGCCCCGAAGGGTGTTGTCGGGCCATGGCAGGCCCCAACAAGTGTGTCAGGCCATGGCAAGCCTGTAGAACTGCAAACAGGCCCTGACGGGCCCGCAGAATTGCAGGCAGGCCCAATCGGGCCTGTAGGCAGGCTGCAAGGGCCGAAAGGCCCTACAGGTCTGCGGGCAGGCCTCGCCGGCCTTTCGGGGGCCGGTGAGCCACTGGGGCGGATCGACGTCCTGACGCCTTCCTCCACGAGCAAATCCTCAACACAGGATTGCAGATCTGTCTCCAAGTCGACATCTTTTCCTCGTTCTGAATCCAAAGGCGACACTGTATGTCCCAGATCTGCATTGGACTCATCGTTAGTGCCTAGATCTGAAGCGAGATCCTCTATTGGAAGGGCCTCCTTGACCAAAGGCGCCGCCTTAGGCCCCGGATCGGAGCCACGGTCTTCGTTCTTCTTCAAGTCTGGCTTCGTAGCCCCTTCGCCGCGAAGGATCTTCAAGAGTTCCTTCATCACAGCTACAGTTCTGTCGGCCGATGCCTTCCAATTCGATTTTTCTTGCCCTAGCCATGAGGATATACGCTATCATACCACTTGTTAGGATATTTCTAGGTTTTTTATGTATAAAATTAGTGTTTGGTAGAAAGGTGGGATTTTTAGGGGTTTGATGAGAAAAATTAAGAAAAATGGAGGATTATTATTAATGAAAAACTGAAAATAAATGGGTTGTAATGATGTTTTGAGTTCTTTCAAGAGGAACTCTACTAAGCCGTCGATATTTAGAACACTGCTCCCTACAGCCACCTTTCTTTCCCACAGTGAACTCCCTGTCTTAAACCCCTCTCATTTGTGGCCAATCAATCAAAACGCAGTCGCATGTTCATTGATAATGTACCCTCCCTCGACAATTATAAGGGAATTGTATCGCTACACTCCTATCTTGCATTCTTTGGACCAATACGGTGGCCTGGTCTTGTTGGCTTAGCACGCTACCATGAAAATCTGCACTTCGACAACACATCCTTACCATGTCTTATATACATGTCATGTGGGCCTTATGGTCATGGCACAGACAACAGGTCATGGCTAGCCAGTTCTCCACAGTTGAATTTAACGTGTCTAAGACAATCACTATGATGTTGCACACAGAACAGATCATCATACACACACTGGAGGCAATCATTTATCAAGCTCGTATGTGTCTTTCTCTGCAGCTTGGATGCAACACTTCTCACATATGTGTGATTGCCACATTGAAACATAGGAACAGTTGAAAAGCCATACAAAATGCCAATATGTCGACAATTTCTTCATTACACATCCACGCTGAGTTGGGCAGTTTGAAGGCAAGATATTGTGTTAGAAAACATCAAACGTACAGAATTTTATTCGTATCTTTGAATACGGGTAAAAATTGCCCCCGAGATTGACCCTGTAATTTACGGTTTATATAGTGTACCGGAATTCTGTCATGCACATTAAGATGTCTAGACATGATCTCTACAGGATGCAAGTATACACTCTCTCCCCCGCTTATCCACCGCTTATCCTGATTCGCTTCATCAGCCTTGTACCCTCTCCGGGTCTGTGACCATGCCTGATTGCCTTGTGTCGGTCTGACTTCTTGATTGCACTGTGTCGAACTGCCTACTGAATATCCACTACCCTATTCCCCCAATACGTGTCTATGGTTACCTATCTGACAATCTGCTCGCCTACCCCGTTGCGTGTATTCCTACACACCTACTTGCCAATATATCACCTTACAGATGAAAGAGCTAACACAGATTGATAAGCAATCTGGTAGATATTCAAGTAGACATGGGGGAATGTAAACAAACATGAGGAGGAAGCTAGATTGTCTGCTTTGGGAATAAGGGGATGAATGTTAAAGGTATGAAAACAGTATGCAAATGGTAAAAATTATGTAGAACTAGAAAGCTGGAAGTATGGTGACAAATGAGGGATGTATATATAAAACAGAAATACAAGATTCTTGCAAGAAGCTATTATCAAAATTAAGAACAACCAAGATATCGGATTCCACCTGCCCAGAAGTTACTACTCAGAACATGGAAGTAATCATGGAGAGGGACAAAGTATACTTGGAAAATTCGAGTAGCAGACTGGGGAACTATGAATGATAATAGGGCACAAGTTCGGTTGCAGCCAGATAAGGATATACTCAGCCATATACAGATCCGTCTCTAAGCGAAGTGTAGCTCGGATATGACAATCCATATATGAGCAGGGGACTTATGAATATTTTGTCAATCTGATTTTACAATGATGAATACAAATGTTAAAAAAATAAGAGATAAGAATATCTAGCTCTTCATATAAATTATATAATAGGGATCATGACTCTGAATAGTTGAAACCAATTTATGTTAAAACCCACATACTTTCATAAAGACCATAAAACACAATAATCTAAACTAATTTTTCTAAGCCAAAATCCATTTGAAAGGTATGTAAAATGTTGGAAAATAGGGATTGGTCATTTTATTTTATAATTAAAACTTAATATAATTTAATCTAACAGATATATAAACCGATACCAGCAAATAAAAATAATCACTAGTCCTAACATACACAATGATATTTCTTTTATGCATATGTATGAACATAAGCTCATCTCCCTTTCTTGTTTCGTATTTTGTTTTTTTTTTAATTTCTTTTAATTTCTTTTCCCCTCAATGTGATCCATCTTTATCTATCTCTCACATCTGGTACATATATGTGAATTCATAATAGACATGTTCCCTACCAAGCTGTCAACAATCCCTATAGAGAATAAATCTAGGAGGGTTCACCCCTTCCAGAACGAAGAACTTCTATCTCTGGAATATCATGATTATCATGCATATATGCGAAATAAAAGAAATTAGCCTAGTATCACTTCCCTAGGTGATTGGAAGCTTCCTGTGGCAGAATGCAGCAAACAAAAAATTTCCAAAAAAATTTCCAAAAAATTTCCATATATGAGCAGGGGACTTACGAATATTTTGTCAATCTGATTTTACAATGATGAATACAAATGTTAAAAAAATAAGAGATAAGAATATCTAGCTCTTCATATAAATTATATAATAGGGATCATGACTCTGAATAGTTGAAACCAATTTATGTTAAAACCCACATACTTTCATAAAGACCATAAAACACAATAATCTAAACTAATTTTTCTAAGCCAAAATCCATTTGAAAGGTATGTAAAATGTTGGAAAATAGGGATTGGTCATTTTATTTTATAATTAAAACTTAATATAATTTAATCTAACAGATATATAAACCGATACCAGCAAATAAAAATAATCACTAGTCCTAACATACACAATGATATTTCTTTTATGCATATGTATGATCCACATAAGCTCATCTCCCTTTCTTGTTTCGTATTTTGTTTTTTTTTTTAATTTCTTTTAATTTCTTTTCCCCTCAATGTGATCCATCTTTATCCATCTCTCACATCTGGTACATATATGTGAATTCATAATAGACATGTTCCCTACCAAGCTGTCAACAATCCCTATAGAGAATAAATCTAGGAGGGTTCACCCCTTCCAGAACGAAGAACTTCTATCTCTGGAATATCATGATTATCATGCATATATGCGAAATAAAAGAAATTAGCCTAGTATCACTTCCCTAGGTGATTGGAAGCTTCCTGTGGCAGAATGCAGCAAACAAAAAATTTCCAAAAAGCATCACAAGTAAGGTTTCTAAAGTCTAAACATCTCACATAGACAAAACCGTTCTGTTTGCTTCTGGTGTCTAAATCCTTTGCAAGTCCACCTACTTTTCCCTCGTTATGCACCCTCCTCTATTTCTTATTGCATATTCTCATTTTTGATGATTGGGCTTTAGGACCTTGCCATGTTCTGCGGTGCATATAAACAGAAACATTTTAGGATGTACTTCAATGGCCACATGAGACATATGACATCCATTGCACATGTTGATGATAGACCTCTCTAACACAGCCTATCTCACCACCAAATCAAGTGGTTCATATTTTTGTTAGTATTATTAAAGGCGACGCTCTCAGACTTGAGTTTTAAATCCCAAACTGCGATTCTCTTCTTGCCACTATTAGCCTATGTTT
This sequence comes from Scilla litardierei, assembly GCA_030789695.1. Taxonomy (NCBI): domain Eukaryota; kingdom Viridiplantae; phylum Streptophyta; class Magnoliopsida; order Asparagales; family Asparagaceae; genus Scilla; species Scilla litardierei. The sequence goes on from CM061138.1 coordinate 163,004,320, forward strand.
TGTGTTCCCCTTTCTGCTATTTACAAGCCTGAAACTGGGAATGTGTAACACACCATCCCAACCCCCGTTCCCAACCCCCCCCCCCCCCCCCAAAAAAAAAAAAAACAAATAAAAACAAAAAAAAGAAAAATAAACCCACACACATAAACAAGCAATAATAATAAAAATAATAACGAACTCCAACCCACCCCATATACACGAGAAAAAAAGAGCAAAGAAAAATGAAAAAAGAAAAAAAAACATCAGTCCGGCATCAATGCTTACTGGCCTACCATGTCCAAGTTACTGTACAAACCCCCTCGATACAATCAAATCATGTCCGCGTATTACATTTACTTATGCAGCTCCTAACACTCAAATATTGATTTAACAAAATTTTAGCTACGTACTCAACCATTATATCATCCTGTCTTTTGAATTATTATAACGTTCCATATGTAGAAAAAGTGGGGAAAGGATGAAGAACTCAGCAAATGCACTTCGTTGTTCAATTATCCAAATATGAAGAAAACCAATAATTAAAATACCACATTTGTATTAGTCAATCTGGCTTCATGTAGCTTCACACTTAAGCAATATGCTGGAGGTAAAAAGATTAGAATTTAGCGTCTTACCTGAGCAAATGAGGCACATTAACATACATTAAGTTGGGGAAGTAATATCAACTCATAACATACCACCCAACTGCTAGCATGAAATTCAAAATCGACATCAAACCTATGCAGTTCACAACCAACCTCTCTCAACTGAAACGACAAAATTTACTCCAAATACCCTCAATTTAGTCGACATAGTTTCTCAGTATATTTAAATATAGAACATAGATATAGAACATTCCCATATCACCCGCACTATTCAGTGATGGCAGCATCGATTTGTACTAGCTTTCATTGACCTCAAACCATTATTTTAGCGACAAGAAAGACAGGTCATTTCATACACACCACAATGAGCATCGAACCCTCTTCTAGGTGACTATCCACACCCGCTAATTATATTGAAGTAACTGAAATGTTACAACCATAATGCATATTAGCATCTTACCTGAGTTGTAGTCTCAATTCCCTCTTAGAATATCACAATTAAAGTCTTGACTTGTGTTGATGTCAAGAATCTCGTGGGGCCCACATCTGGCCGTGGTACGAGTATTCTCACAACAGGTGAGCCCAGACAGGCTGATTTTGTCGGGCTAAGTGGAGAGATCCTTCACGGCTACATGAAACAAATAGAACATGTGTCAGAGGAACTGGGGTGTGTGGCCCTCCGATTCGCCTCTGATGCTTAAATTAGTATCAAGCGGAAGGAGTAAGCATTGCCAGAGATAGTCGCCGCTATGGGTTTGAGCGATGTGGAATGCTAGGGTTTTGAAATAGAGATTTAGGATATGAGATTAGGCGTACCTGGTAGAGATGGTTTCTACCCTATTTATAGGGTCGGGTGATGGCTTGGCCACATCAGCAAACCCACATGTCTTTTTGTAACCGACCCGTTAGTGGACTCGTTGGGACGTGAAGTGCTCACCGTAACTATCCCCCAACAAAGGTGACCGCGCGCCACCTAACAAAACTGGTGCACATGGCCTCTGATAAAGCTGACCGCGCTCATCTGACGAACAGGTTGCACGGTTCCACTGATAAAGCTGGCTGTTGCGTACGTGGGGCAGACCCACTAGTAACGGCTTGGAGAGAAAAGGCAACTCACCCGACTGAGATTGCACTGCCATGATTACAGGGGTTAATCTTGCCAGGCCGGTGAATGCTCGGGCCGTGGAGTTGAATGTGCTACCCCGAGGGTCGTTTTGAAGGCCGTCATTAGAGGGCCAACCCTCCAGGTCGAATTGTGTCGTTGAAAGAGCCGACTTCGTGGGGTTGTCCTCACTGAGCCATGCTGTTAAGGGAGAATGTTGACTGCTGTCGGGTTCCATTTAGGCTATTCTTAGAAGGTCGTAGCCTATGGGGACGCGCATGGTACCCGGCGGGCCCTATCTCTCCAGCTCAGCCAGGCCCCCTTGCTAGTGGGTCTATGCGGGAGTATCATTTACAATGGCCACTCATCTTTTGCCTTGACAGGACCGACCCGAGCTGATTTCTGGGATCGGGTGTGGAAAGGTGAAGAGACGAATCTGGAGAGAAGACTGAAAGGGCACGAGACTTGATTAACATTGCTTAATCAGACTAACTTTGCACCTAAGTCGATGGGATGACGCCTAGGGATGCTGCCATATCATTTCCTGTTGGTGTGTCATGCCTCCACTGGGTCTGAAGAGATGGGTTCAAAATGATTGTCCCAAAACTCAAGGAGACGAAGTTGCTTCCTCGAGGATACGCCTTTGCCACACGTCAAGGCCTGACTTGTGAGCATTTATGACGCGCTAGCACGGTTCAGTCGCAAGTTCTGAATGGTTGTGATTGATCCTAGTCTAAAGAGATCAGACAGTTGTGCATGCATCCCATCTTTTCGTAGCCTGTGCAGGTGAAAAGGGGAAGAGAGGTCGTCTGCCGCCACACCTCCATTCAGGAAAGTCCTCGTCTCCTTCACTGTTGCGCTCTCAAATCTTCTAATTTCTGTTGTGTTTACCATCTTGGCTAGAGAAAGCAAGTTCCATTCCAATCCTCTCCCCTCCTATTTCTGCTCCTTGGTCGAAATCATGGCGGATGTCAATCACCCAGATTTGAAAACCATGATAATGTTAGGATCTTTGATCTCCATGAACGGGGAGGGAAAATAGGTGGTAAAAACCAGTCGCGACTTGGAGAGGAAGTGTTCTTGCCCCAAACAGGCGCAATAGACCTGCAGCAGATCTGGGAAAAGTACAAGATTCAACGAGATTCCTTCTTCGGTGAGCTTGAAACTCCCTAATGAATTGAACGGGACCCCCGACTGGCGTGTCATGCCTCCGTTGGGTCCGAAGAGATGGGTTCGAAATGATTGTCACAAAACTCAAGGAGACGAAGTTGCTTCCTCGAGGATATGCCTTTGCCACACGTCAAGGCCTGACTTATGAGCATTTATGACGCGCTGGCACGGTTTAGTCGCGAGTTTTGAATGGTTGTGATTGATCCTAGTCTAAAGAGATCAGATAGTTGTGCATGCATCCCGTCTTTTCGTAGCCTGTGCAGGTGAAAAGGGGAAGAGAGGTCGTCTACCGCCACACCTCCATTCAGGAAAGTCCTCGTCTCCCTTCACTGGTGCGCTCTCAAATCTTCTAATTTCTGCTATGTTTACCATCTTGGCTAGAGAAAGTAAGTTCCACTCCAATCCCATCCCCTCCTATTTCTGCTCCTTGGTCGAAATTATGGCAGATGTCGATCACCCAGATTTGGAAACCATTGATAATGTTAGGATCTTCGATCTCCATGAACGGGGAGGGAAAATAGGTAGTAAAGATCAGTCGCGACTTGGAGAAGAAGGGTTCTTGCCCCCAAACGGGCGCAATAAACCTGCAGCAGATCTGGGAAAAGTACAAGATTCCTTATTCGGTGGGCTTGAAACTCCCTAATGAATTAAACGGGACCCCCAACTGCCCTCCCTCCATTAGAAGCCATCGCATTGAGCGTTGTTCATCTAGAAGCGGGAGTTCGTCTTCTCTTCAACCATCTGGTGCGGATGTTCATGTACCTTTCCAACCTGGCTTCATGCCAGATGGCACCGAACAGCTTCATGACCCTGATCGCCTCAGTCGTCATATTTGCTATCCATGATAAAGGCCAACTGATTGCTAAGGTGTGCATGCCGCATTTGATACAAAGAGGAACTCGGCCACCCAGTATTACCTTAGCCACTGGTCGGGGTTCCCAAGATCTTTGAAGAGGCGCCCTCATATCACAAACACTAGAAGAAGAAGAAGTGGTTCTGGGTCACCGGGGATTCGGAGTGTGATGAAGGACGACCCACTGCCTGAGTGGGTCCCGCGTCGATTTGGGTGGCCGAGAAAATAGGATCCCGACTTCATCCAGGAAAGGGGAAGGCGGAATGAGATGTAGTGGTGGTATTGGTTGGCCGCTCAGCCTTGCATCTCGAGGTCGTGCGATATGCTGTTGTCTGAGGGAGCAATCCACAAACTGCAGGCCATGTCTATTGAGTAATACGTAGAACTCGGTGAGGCTCCTCACGTTGCTGGTGAGTAATAGCTTAAGGATAAGTGATTTGGAAACTCTGTCGGGTCACTAACCTTACTTTCTTTTTACAGGGGCGAGCGGTTCTGATCTGCACCCTGGTCAAAGGGAGAAGAGAAAAGTTCTGACAGTCGGCCCTTCAGGTGAAAGAAAGAAGACTAAGGCCGTGCCCACCTCCACGACAAAGCTCGTGAGTGCCCATACTCTAAAGGCAGGTGAGTGGACCAGAAGCTCAGTCCCCTAGCAAAGGGGATTTCTGCTGGCCTGGCATTCGCCCTTTATGGGGACTTTGCCCAAGCTCTGGAAGGCTATAGCAGTGTCATAGGGGGCTCTCCCTCTGAGTTGCGCCGAACCAAATGGCAAAGGCGATGGTGACGGTGTCCCCCTCAACCTCAGGAGAGGGGAGAGGATGGAGAGGGAATGGGAGGCAGCCCCGCTGTTGTATGAGGAAGGGCACCTCCAAGGACCTGTGAGTCTGAACATCGTGGGGGTTACCGAGCCGCCAAGGAAGAGGACCCAAGAAATTCCCATATGCAGGGGGCAGGTCCCGCTCCGAGTTCGGCTTCAATTGAGATGGAATCAGCGACTTAATCAGCGGCTGGCTTTGGAGGCGGAAAGGATTCGAAGGAGGAAAGACGTTCCCTCCGGAAGAGGTTACTCGATCTCACATTCAACGATACCGAGAGGGAAGAAGGCATCGTATACCTCCTTATGGGGAGTTTCCTAGGACTGTCTCGAGTGAGTCAGATAAGTATCCTCACTGTGAGATGTAGCAGAGGGCCAAGCTTGGGCCCTGACCTTGCTTCGCCTTATTGTGCAGGTTCACGATGAGGTGGGCCGTATCTATCACAGTTATTACATATGGAGAAGGCATGTACAAGTCCATGAGCAAGAAATCCAGCCGCTGCGGGTGCAGACCGCAGCAAGCGGAGGTGGACGTTATTCGCGGACAAGCCCACTCTGCAGAGGAGGAGCTGGAGAGACATAACACGAAGGCCAAGATGCTTCGTGCCCAGGTTCGATCAGCAGACGACGAGCTCCAAAGACACATGGCGGAGATCGAAACGGTCCGTGCACAAACTCGATCCGCTGGGAAGGAGCTTGAGAAGCATGGAGCGGAGCTCTAAGGCAACAGTCGACGAAGGCCGAGATGATAAGGCAGACTGAGCTAGTCCGCGCCTTGGATTCCAAAATCCGAGAGACAGAGGCTCAGCTACAACGAGCCAAAGAAGAGGCAGAGTTTCAGAAGAGGTGCAATGAGTCCACCGAAGCCCTTGCCCACCTTCGGCAAGAGCAAGACGACTAAGTCGCTGCTCTGCAAAAGGATCTGGAGAAGCAAGAGGCGCAACTCTACCGATTGTGTCGGGTGGAGGCCGAGATCCAGAAGAATAATAGCGAGTCTATCGAGGCTTTCACCCGTCTTAAGCAGGAGCACGACAACCAGGTCGTCGCCCTTCGGGAGGAATTGGAAAGGTCTCGTCAAACTTTCCAAGAGCAGGAAGGGAAACGATCGCGCTTCTCCGGGTGAAAAAAAGTTGTGCATGGAGTTCCGAACTAAAGTGGATGATGTTGAGCTCAGGGCAAACCGCTCCTATGTTGAGGGGATCTAATTTGCAAGGGCGTCACATGAGGAGGTGTACCCCAAATGTATTGGCCTTCTATTATTCCTAGACATCTCGCATGCTGCTCTCCGGCCAATTGGTGAGACACCGACCACTGTCTGGCCCTCCATCACAGCTGTTAAAGGGCCCATTGATTATGCTTTGCAAGACGAGGCACACGGACAAAGAGCAGCTCGGGCAGAATGTGTAGCTTGCCCTCTTTAATTTTTGTTGTTGCCTTTGTATGCCGTACTGGTCAGCAATTTTTTGTATGGAGAACTTGTCGAAATGAAAAAGGTAGAAGTCTTGGAAAAAACTTCTCATCCAAACTCTACTCTTCCTCTTACTCAAATCATCATTCTTCTCTTTCTTCTTTACTCTTTACCTTCATTGTGCTTGTTGCACTCACCAACCTCGAACTCGAGCTCGAAAGACTAATGCCGAAGTCACAGCATTCTGCCAAGTGTGTGTTGCTGAGTTGTATTGGCCCCTTAGTCTTTTTGAGTGAGGAAGATGTTGGACTGCTGGACTTGTACACCTGTGAGCTCAAAGCCTTGTGGTATAATCGGTGAGCATATTAAGGAAAGTCAATAGAGTCGGGTTGTGGTATGACTTTCAGTCGAATGCTAGATGTCAGTGGCCACAGCGTATACTGAGGGCTAAGTTCGGACGTGGCACGACATGGGTCGAGTGCTAGAAGTCAGTACTGGGATCATATGGTCTCGACAGCGAGTCGGCCCCAGCATGGACTGGGGGTCTTAGGTTGGACGTGGCATGACCTTGAGTCTAATGCCATCCGTCTATGCTGGGACCCTAGGGTCTCACCCGCGGGAGAACTACGTTGGGAACAGGATGTCTCTCTAGCAGGAGAACTACTCTGGGACCCGGAGGTCTCTCTAGCAGAAGAACTATGCTGCACCTGGAGGTCTCGTAAGCGGGTGCAGACTCTATACAAGACATTTGATTTGGATGTGGCATGACATGTGTCGAGTGCCGGATGTCGACGCTAAGACACTGGGGTTCGTCGGCGGTGTCGGTGCTGGGACCTTGGGTCTCTACAGCGCATCGACCATCATGAGCTGGGGGAGAGATTCGGACGTGGAATGGCCTTGAATCGAATGAAAGAGGTTTGCGTTGGGACCTTGGGTCTCGACGGCGCATTGGCCCCAGTGTGAGCTAGGACTAGATTCGGACATGACATGACTTTGATTTGAATACCAGATGTCTACGATGGGACCTTAGGTCTCAATAACGTATTGGCCCCAGCGTGAGCTGGAGGCTAGGCAAAGAAATTGCACACGTGTTTGGAACTTGAAAGGGATGCATTTTTATTGAGGTAGAAATTGAGTACATTGAGAGAGTGCATTGTCGTTATCCAATCAAGGGTATTACTTTCGGAGGTTTTCGGCGTTCCATGGTGTCTGATCAGAACGCCCTCCAGATTTTATATTTGGTAGGCTCCTGAGCGGAGGTCCTCCTGGATGCGGTATGGGCCCTCCCAGTTCGGCCCCAGCGATTGTTTACTTTTGTCAATTTTGTCTCATGTATGAAGGATGCACCTGAAGACTAGATCTTTTTTTGGAAACGCCTGACCATGACCTTATTGTAATATCGAGCAGAAGTTCGCTTGCATGAGTTCTCTCGGATCTGAGCTGCATCTCTTCTTTCTTGCGCGAGGTCATGTTCCGAGGCCGGAGTGCGGTTATTGGCGGCTTCCTCAAAGTGCCTAACCAGAAAGGTTGGTAGAGCCACCTCTACCGAAGCACTGGCATCGACTTCGAAGGGAAGGGAAAAAGGAGTCTCGCCTGTGGTAGTCTGTTTGGTGGTGTGGTATGTCCAGAGTACATAGGGGAGGTGCTCAACCCATGCACATTATTGTCGTCAAGCCTCTTCTTGAGTATCTTTTTGATATCTTTGTTAACGGACTCGACGTGTCCATTAGCTTGAGGGTGAGAGGGAGTGGAGAAGTGTCGAATAACATATTACTTGCACTTCGCTTTAAAATTGACGGTGTCCAACTGTTTCCCACTGTCGGCATTACCTCCTTCGAGATGAAGGCAGTGGTTTTGGCCTCTGTCACGAAGGAGAGAGGAGTTGCTTCTGCCCACTTAGTGTAATAGTCGATGGCCACAATTGCATGTATGGCTCCTCTTCCCTGAGGCAGAGGTCTGATAAGGTCTACCCCCATTTCGCGAAAGGCCAGACGGGGTGATCGAGGGCAGTTCTTCCGGATGCAACCTTCGAATGTTAGAGAAATGCAGACAGGCATCACATCGCTAGACATAGGATCTGACGTACTGCTACAGCATGGGCCAATAATACTCAGCCCGCAAGATCTTGTACGCGAGGGATCTGCTCCCATAATGGTTGTCGCAGACCCCTTCATGTATCTCCTCCATTACCGAATTTTATGCTTGCAGAGGCACCTCAAGAGGGGAGACGAGTATCCCCACTTGTAGAGGATATCATCGAGGAGAACGTACCTTGCTGACTTGAGCATTAGATTCATGGCCTCAATTTTGTCTTCTGGGAGGGTCAGGTGGCGAAGGTACTGGATGATGGGATCTACCCAGGATGGGGCCAACCCCATGGTGCAGATGTGCTCCTCAAGCTGGCCAGGTTCTGTAAGACCTCAATCAAAACGGCATTGAGGTCCTCCTCTAACCCTGTGGCCAACTTGGATAGCGTGTCAGCGGTAATGTTCCTCTATACCCGAGGAATGTGTTCCTGTTGGTAGGCCTGGAAACCGGCTAGCAGAGCTCAGACGATTTTGACGTATATCTGGAGCTCTTCCTTCTTCGTCTAGTAACCATCATTGACTTGGTTGATGACGAGTTAGAAGTCACAGTGGATGACGATATTGTTGGTCGCGACTTCTTTGGCTAGCCTGAGCCCTGCTATGAGGGCTTCATACTCGGCTTTGTTGTTTGAGGCTTTAAAATTGAACCTGATGGTGTAAGGAAGCTGAGTGCCCTCAGGGCCGACCAAGAGTACTCTTACTCCCGTAGTTTTCCGGATGGAGGAGCCATCCACTTAGATGATCCATGTCCTATGATCCTTCAGTCGGCTCTGAGACGAGAACCCAGTAACGTAGGTACACTCTGCGATGAAGTCGGATGGGGCCTGGCCTTTAATGACAGTCTGTGGCTTGAAATTGTATGTCGAATTTCCCGACATCAACCATCCACTTGGTGATCCGTCCCATTATGTCTGCCTTCTGAAGCGCCTGACGCAGCAAGTCGTCAGGACTGCGATCAAATGTGCTTAAAATACGGTTTGAACTTTTAAGCTGCTATGACTAAAGAGAGGGCCAGCTTCTCCATCTCCAAATATTTAGTCTTGGCGTCAAGGAGAAAACGGCTAACATAGTAGATCGGCTAATGTGCATCGTCTTCTTCTCGAATAAGAACCAAGCTGACCGCACTGGCCGAAACCACAAGGTAGAGGATTAGCATCTCGCCCTCATTGGGTTTGGACAAGAGGGGAGGTCGGCCGTGATATTCCTTGAGCTGGGTGAAATCACGCTCGCACTCCTCCGTTTACTGGAAATATTTCCCCTTATTCAGTACCTTAAAGAAGAACAGGCACTTGTCAGTGTCTTGGGCTATAAACCAGTTGAGTGAAGCTACTCGCACGGTCAGGCATTGGACCTCCTTCACTTTCGTGGGGAACCGCATGTTGACCAAGGTACTAATTTTCTCTGGGTTAGCCTCTATCCCTCTGTGGTGAACCATGAAGCCCAGGAACTGTCCAGAAGCTACGTTGAAGACGCACTTGCTTGGATTGAGCTTCATACGATACCTCCGCATGTTAGCAAATGTCTCCTCCAAATCGACATGTTTGGTTGCTTCTAAGAACTTGATCAATATGTCTTCGACATACACCTCCATTGTCTTGTTGATCTGGTTCGCGAACATCATGTTGACAAGATGCTAGTAGGTGACCACAACGTTCTTTAGACCAAAAGCTGTCACCTTGTAACAATACAGTCCCCAGGCCGTCAAGAAAGTCATTATCCTGGTCTGATTCGTGCATCCAAATCTGATTATACCCAGAGTATACATCCATGAAGAGAGGAGCTCGTGTCCGGCTGTGGCGTCCACAAATTGGTCGATCCGTGAAAATAGGAAGCTATCTTTCGGGCATGCCTTATTCAGATAGGTGACATGCCTTATTCAGATAGGTCCACAAACTGGTCAATCCACAAACGTTCGCCACTTGTTCGTCTTTTTTACCAAAACAAGTTGGCGAGCCAGTCTGTATATGTGACTTCTCTGATGAAGTCTACGCAAAGGAGTTTATCGACTTCTTCCTTGATCGTCTGGCTCCTCTCGGCGTTGAAGATTCCTCGCTCGTAGTGTATCAGAGGCACGGCTGGATTGATGTTCAGCCAGTAACTGCTACCTCCAGTTCTATGCCTAGCATGTCCTCGTGCGACCAGGTAAAGACGTCTTTGTTTTGCCGCATGAAGCTAATGAGGGTGTCTGGAGGTCAGGTCGTAAGGCAGCCCCAATCTGAAACGTCCGAGAGGGATCGGAGTTTGAAAGAGGGACGGCCTCCACGTCCTCGACTGGATTGGCTCTCTCGTGCTTCGACTCGCCTCGAGGGTCGAGCTCATCTACTAATGATGAGGCCGGAGCTCCGCCCTGAGACTGAGAAGAAGAGGCTGAATACTGAAGTACTTCCATCATCCGGATTTCTCGCTTCAGTCCGCATCGGAGGTCGAGCTTCCCCAATGGGATAGGAGCCAGAACTCGGACCTAAGGCTGAGCATGGGGGCATATGGTAGCAGGACACTCGGGCCGCCAATAGTCTGCACCGGTTGAGATGTCGCCACTTTGTTGGCTGTGACAAGGCACGACTTGGTTTTCGATTGTACTCCTTTAAGGACGCTGACCCCACAAGTAGTGGGAAACTTTACCATGAGATAGTAGGTGGAAGTTACCGCTCGCATGGCATTGAGTGTCGGTCGTCTAATAATCGCATTAAAGGCTCTCGGATAGTTGACCACCAAAAAGTTGACATTCTGTATCTGGCGGCAGTGGGACATGTCGAACTCCACCTAGAGGGAGACCATACCCTCCGTGACGACCTGAGCCCTTATGAAACCGGTAAGGCTGGTCTCATGGGCTACAAGAGGTCACCAAGGATCCCCAGCTTCTGGCACGCATCGAGATAGAGGATGTCGATTCAGCTACCGTTGTCTATCAGGATGCGGCAAACCATGTGGGTGTCGCTCCATTGGTTGACCACGATCGGATCATTGTGGGGGTGATGGATGTGTCATGCCTCATCCTTGGTGAAGAGTAAATGTTCGTCATAAAGCTTGAGCTGCTTCGAGGCACGCTCGACAGCGGCAATCTTGAGGTCAGTTTACGCCTGCCGAGTGTGACTCTTCAGCGCTTGGTTGGAACTCTGGGTCGAGTTACAGCCCACAGTGATGACAGGCCCGAAGATCACCTCAATAACATCGGACTAGCTGCCCACGTTCTTGCCTTTGTCATGACGCTTCCCGGCTCGACCATCAGGTTATGGCGCTTTGAATTCCTAGAGTCACCCCATCTGGATGTGGCGCTCAATCTCGTCCCAGAGGATCCTGCATTCATCGATGACATGGCCAAACTCCTTGTGGAAATGACAATACTTGGTTCTATCTGCCATGTGGGTCTCCTGTAGAGGCCGTGGTGCCTCGAACTCCTTGGGCATTTTGGCCAATATCTCAGATGGTATGGCTGATAAGGTGGTGAAGACCCGCACTTTGGGAGCCAAGGATCTCATGTCTGTCGCCCGGAGATGCTCAGGTCAGTCAAAGTCTCTTGGGTCTGGTCTCGGGCCTGAGACGCTTGCCGAAGGAGTGTGGTCGACGTCTGCTCTTTTACGAGAGGACATGTGGTGGGTGGTTGCTCGTTGATCCGACTCACCAGCTGAGCGTAGCTCGAGGATCGACGTTTGTAGATCTCAAACTTTGAGACCGGTCACGTCTCGTAGACCAGATATGAGGGCCATCTTGGCGAAGACATCGGAACAATCGGCGATCATCATGTGGGCCCTTGTGAAACGAGTTAAAGGCCCTGTGGGATTCTGTTAGATCCTATCGGCCCAGAAAGGGGGCCCATTTTGAGTGTTTTATGTTATTTTATTAGTGTATGGGTATTTTGGTTATTGGCTATTTCCTGAAATTGTATTAGAGGGAGGGTGCTAGCCGGCCCTAGTTTATGCTATTGATTTGATTATTATCATAATAGAGAGAATTCTCTTAGTCCTCGGATAGGTGCGGACGTCCCTTATCAATCTGCGTCTTGGGAGGGCGATTACCCCTTTAAGTGTAATCAATCTATCTTTATTTTCAGTTTATATCAATAAAAATCGTATTTTTGCATTTGTTTCTTATCATTTTGGTATCAGAGCATCTACGATCCATGACGGCATCGACGAGATCCAATAACAAGTTTGAGACTTTGGAGGAGAAATTCAATAGCGCGATAGAAGGTGTGAAGAAAACTCTAGTGGGGCACGATGAATCAATGGCAAAGTTGACGTCTTCCGTTGAACGGTTGACGGCTAAGCAAGATAAACAAGATGAGGCTCTCGCACAAATTATTTTTCAGCTATCGATCCTCACGGGAAAGGACGGAAAAGGAGACGTGAACCCTAAAACAGCGACAAAGGCGCCACCTTTGAACAATGGGAAGCATGTGATAAAGGATTCAGAGGATTGGAGCTATACTGATCCAGAGGACAGCGATCCAGAGTTGGAGGAAGCTTTCCAGGAGGTCGACGGCCCCACCCGCGCATCCCGTTGGCTGCGGCAGCATGCAGAAGGGCCGGCGGCTTCCTCCCATGAAGCTGCGGCCCCCAGGGGCACCAACAGTCCCGTGGGGCCTTCCCACGGGGCCCGGGGGCTCGTCTAAGCAGATCCAGGGCCCTGTGGGCCCTGCCAGGCAGCGGCAGGACCGCTAGGCCAGGGCCCATCGCCCCTTTCAGGGCCGTCGGGACCACGCCGAGCATGGAGAGCCCTCCCACAGGGGTTTTGAAGCTTCGCATGGGGACCCTATTCGGGGGGGCACGGCGCATGGTTACGATGATGGTTTTGACCCGGGGGTGTTTCAAGAATATGGTGATGATGGTTGGGTTTCGGGACCCTCCCGACCCTCGGTATGGTGATGACAGAGGGCAACGTCCACCCCGCACCTATAAGGGGCACCTTGGAGAGCTCGGGGGAGGCTACAAGGACTTTCAGGAGGAGCATAAGGGCAGATTTAAAGGCGACAGTGGGGGAGGACATGGGGGTCGAGGAGGAAGCCCACGAGGGGGTCACGTTTTCCAGGAAGGAGGCCCACGTGGAGGCTATGAGCGGCACCATGCGAGGTCTCAGCACTACCACCAGTCTAGACACAACTGTGGACGAAGAGACCAAGTGACATTCAGTATGGACAGGCTGCGGAAGCTGAAGATGCATGTCTTCGAGGAAGAGGACCTAGTGTCGTGGATCTACATAACAGAGAGAATTTTTAGGGTCTCTCGTATGACAGAGGAGCAGAAGCTGGAGGTAGCGGCGATTTGTCTGGATGGGAAGACCCGTGCTTGGTTCCAGTGGAAGGATGCGATGTCCTTTTCACTCGTGGGAGGAGATCCGGGACCAGATAGTGGAGAGGTTCAGAGATCCCCATCTGGGGAATGTGAAGGAGCTACTACTGCCACTCAGGCAGGATGGCATCGTGAGGGACTACCTGGAGAGGTTCGAGGCCCTAGCAGGACATATGCACCGGGTGTCTGACGAGATGATGGAGAGCGCCTTCATGAAGTGGCTGAAGGCCACTATTCGAGCAGCAGACCGCATGCAGAAGCCTCAAAGCCTGATGGAGGCCATGGAGTATGCTCAGATGGCGGAGGACTGCCAGTAGGAGGAGAGAAAGGCGAGAGGTGGTTGGAGTAGACCGGTTTTCCGTAGTGTTCCGAACGCAACAGGAGAACAGAAGGCAGCTATGGGGACGAAGCAGACAAGTATTGGGAAGACTGAGGAGAAGATCAGTGCACCACCAGCAGGGGGTCAGTTCAGGAGGATGACTGACGTCGAGATAAGGGAGAAGAGGCAGAAAGTGATGTGTTTCAGATGCGATGAGCGGTTCATCCGAGAGCACCACTGTGTGGTGCGCAAACTGCAAGTGCTGATAGCCGATAAAGACGAGGAGGATGACGTGGAGGATGAAGAGGTCGGAGTGGAAGACGACTCCCACTTGGAGAAGGACCGCCAGAAACTTCATCACCACTTTGAGAACAAGGTGGATTTTCGGGGTCGGAGTAATGTTAGATCCGGTCGGCCCAATAATGGAGCTCATTTTGAGTGTTTTATATTATTTTATTAGTGTATGTGTATTTTAATAATTGGTTATTTTCTGACATTGTGTTAGAGGGAGGGGTGCTAGCTGGACCTAGTTTATGCTATTGATTTGATTATTTTCATAATATAGAGAGAATTCTCTTAGTCCTCGGGTAGGTACAGACGTCAATCAGCGTCTTGGGAGGGGGATTACCCCCTTTAAGTGTAAGCAATCTATCTTTATTTTCAATTTATATCAATAAAAATCGTATTTTTGCCTTTGGTTCCTATCAGATTCCTCGGGCCCTTTCTTGAGAGAGGCAAGAAACTCAGGATACTTCTTCGTTGTCTTCTGTGTGGCAAAGTGGGAAAGAAACTTCTTTCAGAGGTCAGCGAAAGGGTCGATCGGCCCTGCAGGAAGGTTCCTAAACCACTGTCGGGTTACACATGCAAGGTAGTGCGGGAAGGCCCGACATATGATGTCAAGGAGTAGTTCTTTGATTCCATGCATTCGTTGTAGGTTGCCAGTACTCGACAGTGTTGTCGTTCCCGATGTACCTCGGTACGTCGTCTGCAGAAGTTAATGAAAACTTTCGCGGATAGGGAGTGGTGAGGATGACGACAGTGAAAGGTGAAATGGAGTTGAGGCCTGTGCCTTCTGGGGGTTGACTTCTTCTCGCTTAAGGCGGTCAATTCGATACTGTAATTTGACAATCTAGTCGGCCAATGAAGGGTCCCGTGCTGCTAGCCTCGCCTCGGGTCTCGGCCCGAAATTGTCTCCATTGGGTCAGCCACGTTGCCCCCTTTCCCTGTGAGTGAGAGTGTGGGTCCTCACTTGTCTCAGGCGAAGGGCTTTTGGTGCACCGACCGATGATGACCCCGCCCCATATGTGTGGCGTGCCTGCGACTACTCCTAGATCCTCCGGTGCTACTGGAGACCTGGGTCTCCCTGTCGTCTTCGATTTCCACATGATCCTTATTAGTGATTAGCGCAACACAATGAGAGGTAGCTGGTGGGACGTTAGATCTTGCCTGCATCAGGCTCATGTACATCTCTTAAAGCATATCGTTCCTCTGACTTCGTAAGCGAGAACCTCCCGCATCTTCTCTAGCTCTGTCGCGAGAGCTTGGAGGTCGGGCGCCATGGGAGCCTCTGAAGGTGCGCCACTGATGGGGCGGCCTTCATCCGTAACACAGATATCATGTGCTCCGCTAGGTTCGTCCTCTTCTTTGGTTTTAGCTATTGGAAGGAATGATGAGGACAAAATGAGAATGGCAATGAAAATGTTGTAGAGGTTGCTGGTGATGAGAGCCTATGTAACAAAAATTGTCACAATGCCCTTCCTCTAGCGCAAACTGTTGATCTCAAGAATCTCGTAAGGACCATATCTAGGTGCAGGGACGAATAGTCTCGAAACAGGTGAGCCCAGACAAGATGATTTCATCGGGTTAAGGGAAGAGATCCTTCGCGGTCGCCTGAAACAGATTGAACACGAATCAGAGTAAGCGGAGGATGTGTGTGGCCCTCCGATTTGCCTCCGATGCTTAAGTTAGTATTAAGCGAATGGAAGAGGGAGTGTGGCTAGAGATAACCGTCGCTAAGGGTTTGAGATATATGAAAAGTTAGGGTTTACTTTGGTGTGACTTGTAAAGAGTGTTTTTGTCCTATTTATAAGGTCGGGGATGGCTTGGCCACGTCAGCAGACCCCCACGTCCTTTCGTAACTGACCAATAAAGGATTCGTCAGAACGTAGAGCGCTCATCGTAACTGCCTCCCGACAAAGGTGACCGCACATCGCCTGACAAAGCAGGAGCACGTCGCTTCTGATAAAGCTAACCATGCACCGTCTGACGAGATAGGTTGCGCGGTTTTCCTGATAAAGCTACCTGTTGCATACATGGGAAGAGCCCACTGATAACGAAAAGGCGGCCCACCCAACTGAGATTGTGCTACCATAATTGCATGGGATGATCTTGCCAATCGGGTGAGTGCTCGTGCTGTGGAGTTGAATGGGCCCACCTCGGGGGGTCGTTTTGAAGGCCATCATTAGATGGCCCACCCGCCAGATCTCGTGCCGTGGAGTTGAATGGGCCGACCGCGGGGGTCGTTTTGAAGGCCATCATTAGATGACCAACCCTCCAGATCATCCCTATGGAGTTGTGCCGCTGAAGGAGCCGACCTCATGGGATCGTCCCTGCTGAGCCGTGCTGTTGAGGGAGCATGTTGACTGCTATCGGGGTCTGGTTAGGCTATTCTCAAAAGGTTGCAACCTATGGGAACGCGTGTGGTACCGAGCGGGCCCCATCTCTCCAGCCCAGCCAGGCCCTCCTTGCTGGTGGGCCCATGCTGGAGTATCATCTACAACTTGGTAGCCTTCGTATGGTTCTCTGAATATGCTCAACCGATAGACTTACCCAACATGCTATTCAATTTGACCTAGTTTTATGCCCATTAGGATCATATGACATGCCTTGAGCGCAATATTTAAGTCCCAAGTAACTGACATATTCATGGGAGAGAGTATGTTGATCTTCCGTATAAATTTGTGAGGTTCTAAAAAATTAAAAGTATCATATCAGGTTAAGGTGACATGTCCTCATCTCCATGGTGGTGACCTATTTTCTATTCATGCTGGTTTTGTCAAAAATTTGCTTTTCTACATAATCCAATAGCCCAGCTTAATGTTCCATTCCGTTATGCTGACTTCAGTAAGGTTCAATACACAAAAGTAAAGAAAAATGAATAACCAAACTAATAATAGAAGAATTGTTTTCGTGGATATAAATATTTTTTTTATCTGATCCATAGTGCGGGCATTTACATAAAGGTCACAATGTATGATTTGCATCGCACTTAGTTGATCAAACTATCAAACCACATATCTTAGTACGTTGTAATGCAATTTATATGAACAATATAACATTTAGGGTGCAAAATGTTTAACCATCAATGGTAGAAGACGCAGAGTTTCGAAAAGGTTCAGCATGCATATTAAGAGGAATTCTTAGACCAACTGCCTGACTAACCACGGACAACCATGATGGCAGGTACTGGAAAACCACAAGGTCCTTTTGTCGAATGTCACCAAAAAGTAATTTCATCCACTCACTAGTTCCACACGGGTGCAACATGTACCATGGGCAATGCAAGTACGGATGTTCCTGGCAGCATCAGAGACTAAATCACTCATAGTGTAAAGAGAAAAGGATTCAGTGGCCTCACAGCCATATTGGACCCGAAGTGCACAATTAAAAAAATTCAAACAATAAAACTCCTTGAAAATCAGCTTTTACCCCTTATATATTTTTTTGTGAAAGCAATGTCCGTCAGTGAAATAGTTTAAGGCTTATTTCTACCAACGCATTTTATTTTAGCATCTCTTGTTGACTTGCGGGTGCATTTCAAGAAAAAATCTAAATGTTGACAATACGGAAGGTAGAGTTACCTCTTGGGTCATGAATGTCCATTTAGATCCCTTCAAAAAATGTTGAGATGAACTTGGAAGATCTTTTTGGACCTCATGCAAATTTAGAGGTTGGCCATCTACTCCAAGCATAGAGATAATGATCTTAGAATAAAAAATAAGGGGCAACTTCTGCTAACATCCCCCTGAATTATGACCAGTGTGTCACTAAACACACCAAACTTTCTGCTAAAATCATTGTTCAGAGGTTCCATGATACAATGGCCATATAGTACAAGAGGTGTTAGAATAATTTACCCAAAAATAAGATGCATGTTATTTAAACAAGAAACAATCTAAAATAGATTTACCGCAATTGTGTCCACGAAAGTAAAGTACAGGGACCCTATATGAAAAGCTGTACACTATTTGAAAATTGTATATATGCATTTCTTCAATGGGACTCTGAATCTGGAAAAAAACAAAAACAGAAGCAAAATGACCAAAAATGGATGCTAAGCATTGCATTGCTGCGCAAAATGTAAAGTCGCTGCTGAAAAGATATATGTTCATAACTGAGTTTTACAAGTAGTTCCAAGTTGCAGAAACAAGTAATAATCTCAAAAAACCAAAAGTGAGTAGTAAATGACTAAACAGAAAGAAAACGAAAGAGCCACATCAGAGTTGTTGAACAAAGCATTTTTGGCATAACTTAAAGCTATACTTTGTATAGGAGTTCATAAGTAGTGATAAGAAATTAGCATCAATGCTCAGAAAAGTAAAAGAATTGCAGCTGCACATGGACAATATAATGGATAATTTAAAACTCTTCCAAGCAAAATTTACCAATGTAGCACTATCAACTGACTCTTCTTCCTCAGAAAGCCCTACTTCACCTCCAGGCTCCTGAAAAGGATATGCACAACATACAACCATTGTAATGCATGAAATGAATAATTTGCATTAACCAAAGGCTAATACCTGCTCACAACCCTCATTTGAGCTATGATAGTAAACATTCTCAAGAGACAGGTAACCCTCTTCCTAAACATAATCACAGAGAGAACAGCACAACTTGGATTAAAATCTTAATTAGCCAATGATAACTGCTAATAGTGTCATCATCTGAAGAATTACCCGTTTGCTAGGAATCCATGTCCACTGAGAAAGAGTACAATCAATTTCCTTCCATCTTTCACAAAGAGCTTTTGCAGCAATATAGAAGTCATCAGAAGAAAGCATACCATCCCAAAACTTTTGGGGTCCCATGATGCACTCGTGCTGATCGCAATGAAGTACAGTCAAAACTATAGCACCGTTAAAAAATAAAATAATAAATTGTACTCTTTCCGAGCATGAAATCATAATGTATGAATTGCATTGAGCGTTGGATGCATACATGATACAACAGTCCAGTAAGATTAAAGAATTCGAACTTAATAGAACAACCGACCCATATTAGGCAACAAAGCACCACATGATGTTAGGACAGTTAAACTAGTTTTATAACAAAAGGAATTGCACTTGGCATAAAAAATTCAAAGAAAAAGGTTATAGAATATTCGATTATTAAATCTTAAACCCAACACTGTAAAAATCTCTCATTTCATTGAGAGCTTTTGCATCAAATTAAAAAAAGTTATCAGATGATAGCTTAATAGCTTACCAACCCAATGTGCTCGTGGTGGTTAGCAATGCAGTACATGGAAAGCAAAGTTAAGAACCAGCTCACCAGAGCATTGTTATGGTTTTCAATTGCATTGAATTCTTGATGTATGCATTGCAATGCCCCATCTGTCATGCCCCAAGTTTGGTGTGGTCAAACCTCGGGGTATGACTCGATACGGCTAATTATCAACACAGATTAATGGATAACTTGATCAGCAAGGCTAGTAATTCACGTAATCTTGGATTTACATCTCAAAACTCAAAACTCAATTATCAGTCATAAAATTACACCATAAAGCCCCCCACCCCCCCCCCCCCCCCCCCCCCCCCACGTACAAACAGGTCAGAAATGCCCTGATCCGACTCATGCACCCCCCTCAGGAAAAATGATCCCACAATCAAAGGTTTTCTACTGTACAAAATAACATAAAAACAAAAAAAATTAACCTGTACTGCAATAAAATAATATAAATAACTCCATATTTACTCGGTTTCTAGTCAATAATAAGATTATGCAGGAGAGATGGCCGAGTGGTTCAAGGCGTAGCATTGGAACTGCATGCGAAATAAAATGATGTCTTATAAGAATGGAGATATATGGGGAATCACTCTAATGACTTTCCACCAAAATTTAGTTCTTTAAGCATAGGGGTGAGTGACTGTTCAATAACACACCGCTCCAACCAGCAGAGTCCAACATATGAGCAATATCATTACGCGTGAAGAAGGGGTTGAATTTTGAAAAAGAATACTATATTGTTTGTTCAGATTTCAAAAAACTATCATATACTTGAAAAAAAAGTAAACTATGATAAAGTTCCCCTAAAGTTTCACAAAACTACCCTTCGTCAGCAAACCTTTATACTGCAACATGACTTTCTTAAGATAAAGCTACTCGTATTCACAATTTCATTGCCCATAATTAAAAAAATAAAATAAACAGCAAACACTTCTTGTATCTCTCTCTCCACATTTCTCTTCTCCGATGGCCGGCCGCCACCTCCTATCACCCCACTAGTGCCCTCCTCCACTAATCCGCGCCTACCATGTTTCCCTCTCCTGCAAGGCCCTACCACCATTCCCCTGGTATTGTTGCCTTTACATATAACTACAAGCTAAATCTTACACAATGAAGAAGTGAGGAAGATAGCTGGAAAGCAACAAAGGAAGGAAAGCCGCAAAGGAAGGCAGCAGGAAGGTAGTGGGAAGTGGGAACCATGAGGTAAACACAGGTGAGCTTTTGGGTGCAAGTCATCAATGTTTTAAATGTCACCTATATCTGCTAAAATATAGGTAATTTTTCCACATCATCATATGCCTTGAGTTTTCAAGACAGATGGCATTTTGGACATAAGTCACCAACATATCAGCCGTGAACTGATATGTCGGCTACAATTTTGATCAACAAAATGATCGCTTTTTATTAACCCATTATTCATGTCGGTTAGTAGTAATGAATTTCTAGTTTAACGCATATTATCGATTTAAGTATATTTTATGTTGAGTATTGGACTCTCCACCTTGATTTTGATGATGATCAAACACAAATCATTGTGACTAACTCTTGTGATTGCAGTTAGCTAAAAAGTCACCAATTAGATTCAAGAAGATCAAAAGTGACTACACGTGTTGATTCAAGTGGAGAACTTGGTAGATCAACAAAGGTGAAGCATTGGCTTGAAGAACTCAAAGGCTACCTCAAACCTCAAGCCAATGGCATCAACAAATGAATGAAGATTCAATCCAAAGAGTAGAAATGAATGGATGAATCAAAAGCTTCGAAGTCTATGACGTTGGAGATATTCAAGTCATTCAACTAAAAGACTCAAGACCATGATGAATTATGGAGATCGTCGCCAAAGTACTTTGTTCATCTCAAGCGACGTCCCAAGACTTCCTCAGAACGCGTGATCGTTGTGCCTGAAGCTTCGTTGAAGCTCAAGGAGATTTAATGAAGTCAAGGGATTCAGAATCTTCATGTTGAAGCTTTGAAGACGGTTTGTCGTGTTTACTTTTATGTCTTCTAGCTTCGGTTTAGTAGAATGTTAAGCCTTGAGTCTTACTTGCCTAGAAATCTTCATTCCTATCATATC
Source organism: Scilla litardierei (assembly GCA_030789695.1). Lineage (NCBI taxonomy): Eukaryota > Viridiplantae > Streptophyta > Magnoliopsida > Asparagales > Asparagaceae > Scilla > Scilla litardierei. The sequence goes on from CM061138.1 coordinate 163,025,521, forward strand.
GTATCTCTAGGATTGCCTTAAAAGCCATTAGAAACTTTCCCGAAGCCTATCGCTTCTTTTCACGGCTTCGTTTGCATCTTAGTTGGTTCAAGTAGAATAACCAACCGACTAGATGACGATCTAGTCGGTTGGAAATTCTTCTTGAACCGACTAGACATCCTTGCTAATCTCAGCCCATTCACTGTTGACCAATTAGTCGGTCCAAGAAGGCTCACCGACCGACTAGATGACGATCTAGTCGGTTGGAAATCCTTCTCAGACCGACTAGTTATCCTAATATATTCAAGACTATTTGTTGACCAATTAGTCGGTCCAAGAAGGTTCACCGACCGACTAAATGACGATCTAGTCGGTTGGTGTATCTTCTCAGACCGACTAGTTCTCCTAGTGAAATTTCACTATCTTTGCTGTCAACTTCTTAGTCGGTCCAAGAAGGCTCACCGACCGACTAGTTGTCAAACTAGTCGGTTGATGTTTCTTCTTAGACCGACTAGTTCTTCGTCTTCTGGATTTCACTATCTTTGTTGTCTACCTTCTAGTCGGTCCAAGAAGGTTCACCGACCGACTAGTTGCAAAACTAATCGGTCAGTGATCCTTCTTAGAAATAGAGCCGTTGGGGCATTTAATGCCACGATTTTTGTGACCGTTTTGTCTCTTCCTATATAAGTTTGAGTTGCTTCAAACCAGGGATCCAAGGCTGATATTAGAGACATTTTCACATCAAAGAGTAGAGCCATTCAACTTCATTTTTAAGCTCTCTCTTCTCACAAGAATCTCTCCATCACTCTTTGAGCACTAATTTCCTCAAGAGAGATTCTCATTCTTTGTGAGCTACTCAAGTTAAGAGCTTGAATCCAAGTCACCAATTTCACCCTAGCTATCTATTGCTGTCCATCTTGGTGGAGCTAGGGTTTGGTGCTTACTACTTCCTCAAAATCCATTCTTGCCCTAAATTGGTAAGTATTTTTCATGTCATAGGATTTTGTGGTAAGAAGCTTTATATTTCATTCTCTATACTTCTTAATTGTTGTATACTCTCGGTTGTTGAGAGGATTGGCTTGATCCCAAGTTGTGGGAGTCAAGATTTCAGTTTTGATCTCGGTTTGTGAGAGTGTGCTTAGTCCCTAGTTGTGGGATTAAGGTCTTTGCGTGTTCTCGGGTTGTGGGATACACGGACAACGATTGTAGGTCGATTGCACTTGTGGGATTTCCGCAAGTGGGCTAAAGGAAACTCTAGTGGTTTTACTAGAGTATCCAGAGGGGATCCGGGTGTTGCTGGATTAGGGCACCGGGAACAAGTCGGGGAGACTTGGGTGGCACCGAACCAGGGTAGATTGCATGTTTGCATTGCATTATTCCTTGTGTTGTTGATCACTTCTTTCATTCCGCATTTGTTGGTTAATTAGGGTTTTATTTGGCGTAAATTCCTTATAATTCTATAAAACACTATTCAGACCCCCTCTAGTGTTTATTCCTCATAGCACAAGGTCACTACATTTTAAACTTGGTTTATGTGTTTATATCGCTTATGTGTAATAAGATATGTATAACATGCATATGAGATATATTTTTAACATCCGATATAACACCTTAATATTTGACAAATATCTCCATATATCTCCTATACCTGCCATCTAATATTGTATTTTTCAAACCAACACGAGTTCAACATCTGACAGTTAGAACGTTGCAAATGATTAGGTTCATTAGTGGAGGAAATGATGACAAGAGTCACAAAACTAACACACTAGAATCAATCCAATCCTTGACCCATTTGATCTTGATGTTGACAAAAGTTGCTCATTGATGCAAGTACATGGAAATGATGGTATGGATTATGTATAATTCTTCTTCTTCCTCTACCTCTTCTTCTATTTCTTCTATTTGTTCTTGATTGAGGAGGAAAATTTCTTGTAGTGGTTTGATTGGCCATATTCAATATGGGGAGGAAGATGGAGATGGTAAAAGGGGATAGACCTCAAGGATTTGAAGGAGATTTACAATTTGAAGAGAAAGTTGAGAGGAGTGGAGGAGTATAAAGAGTTGAGATTTAAGGAAATGGTGGCAATTTTTTGTTATTTAATTTGGTTTCAAGGTTGTTTTGTGGGAGGGAAGGGAGAACGTGGTAAAAAAATTATAATAAAAAGGAAAAATTTATATAGAAAATTTAAAAGAAAGAAAAAGAAAGAAGAGAAAGCGAAAGTTTTAATCAATGAGAAAAAAGAAAACTTATGATCATAAAAAAGAAAAACTGTGAAGACTTAAATAAAGAAGTTTGAAAGAAGAAATGAACAATGAAAAAAGAAAATTTCGAAGAGAAAAGTTTAAAATAACAACAAAAACATAAATATTTTTGCAAAAAACTATGAAGAGTTAAATAGACAAGTTTAAAACAAAGAACAATCAAATTTAAAAGAAAAATATAAAAAGAAAAAAGCTAGAGAGAAAAGTTTGAAATGGTCAGAAAAATCAGTTAAAAATTATAACATATAAATATTATGAAACAAAAAAGGAAGAAGTCGAAGAGGAAACAAAAAAGTAGCATGAAAAAAGTCAGTGAAAAAATATAGTATAAAAAATAAAAATATTACATACAATAAAAATAAATAAGTCAAAGAGGTAACCAAGTAAAGGTTAAAAAAATTTACAGAAAGAGGAAAAAAGCTGGAAAGAAAAAGTGCATTTTGGTCTTTTTCTTATCCGTTAACTTCATGTGTAAGTTATTTGAAACAATGAAAGTTTATGGTAGTTGCCCTTTTTAATGTAATGAAAGTAAGATTACATTGACTAGTTCATACCAGATTTCAAGAGATTTCAATCATGCTGATACGATCGGGTCAAAAATGCCAAATATCACCAATAGTAAGTAATAACAACTAATATAAAGAGATGAGAAAATTTAATTACTAAAATTTAAAATTTCATTTCATTTCATATAATGGTTCTAAAAATTGTCATTTCGTAGTCAAAATCAAGGTTCAAAACATTGGCTCATGAGTAAATTGGTTTTAAAAGAGAACATAATGCCTTGGATGTCAGAAAAGATTAATGAATAAATGAAGCAGTCCTTAAATATAAAAATTTAAGTGTAACTAACAAGTATGTTGATCTAATGTAACCAATACATAAAATCGGATACTTCCAATATGTATCACTAAATACTTTCAATACGTCCATATCGATGCTACTAAACCATCAGTCAATACCGAGACTAAAATCGAGATTTTGAACATTGGGTGAAAGTATATGGTAGCTTTTTGAAATTTAGTCATGAACAAGGGTTACAAACACATGTTTTGCTTCCTGCAAACCTAGGTTTTCAAATAACACCCAGGTCGGGCAATTACACAATTGAACCTTTTAACAAATTAACAAGAAATTAATGTTGGAAATGCATGTCAAGTAACACGTCATATGTACTGAGCAATAGAACTCGTAGAAGAAGTACATACTTTCAAAATAAACAGTCAATCCTTCAAAGCTGATGACTTTTATACGGTCAAGTGTCCAAAATATAAAAGAGCAGTTCAACTAAAATTGCATAGAACCTTATAATTCTGCTAAAACTCAATACTTGAATTCAATATATCTTGTCTGCTGCAATATTAATATCATCTTGAAAATTAGCATTACTAGTTTGTCAAATCCAAAATAGCTAGCCAAAGGTCCATTTATTCCTGTCTTGTTTTCCAAACCCAACAGGTCCAATACACCACGGTACTTATTTAAAAAATAAAAAAATATGTCTAGTAAATCCCACAAGTTAAATAGCCTCCATGAACTTATCTGACACTATGATAAAACCCCTTCGAACATCTCCAAAGATTCCAGTAAGCACCACTCGAACATCTTTAAGTTCTCACGTTCATATTTCATAAGTCCAAATTCTGGACCCACCTAACCAAGGGTCCACATAACCCACTCTTATGGTTTTCCATATTAAAGCGCATTTTCAGACAACTCATGTTCTCTGTGTAGTCAGTCATGTGCCTTATGCTTCGATCCCTTATGATGGTCATAAGAACTAAAGAAAAGTTTCTTTATGATTTTTATATAAAAGTCTCTCAAGTAACTTGATAATGACACACAAGCACAAGTATTACAAAGATTTAGAACTCTATCTAGCCAACAAAAAAATTATAGAACAGTAGCACTTGTAAACTTAGGTTATCAACAATCATCTAGGAAAATTGACATTATTTTAGTTTATGTTATGAATAGGCCCATTGGGCCAATTGGATATCCAACCCACTATTGAAAGCTATAAATACAAGGATAGGGGGGCTCTTAACCCTCTACACCTATTTTCCCTACTTTTCCCTTCACAACACGTTATCAGCACGATCACGCTCGTTGGAGGAGACGACGGCTCGCGGGGAAGGAGATCCATCAATCGCTCAGATTCAAGAAGATCGTAATCTTCTCAACGGGGAGCGAAAAGGGCATCCTTCACCAACCGTCGACTAGATTCCCTTGTCGAATCTAGAGGTAAAAATCAAAACTTTTTAGATCTAAACTTGCTTTTCACGTTAGATCTGCATGTTTTAGGATCAAAAAGTTTAAAAACACGGTAAAAATCACATTTTTTTAGATCCGCATGCCTAAAAACAATAAAAATCAATTTTTTAGCGATCTAATTACTTGAAAAATCCGTTTTTTACCCCCAACCTTTGATCCAAAAATCCGCACGCCCGTAGGGCGAAACGGCGGCGCTTCACAAGCGCCGCCGGCGGCGATTTTACGCCGCGGCCCGCCGCCGCCACGGCGGCCGCGTTCTGCGCGGCCAGCCGTCGCGACGACACGCCGCGGGCCCCCCTAGGGTTTTCCGAAACCCTAACCCTAAACGGGCCAATTTTTCGGGGGAGGCCCAATTAACCCTAATGGGTTGTTTTCATGGCCCAAAAGGCCAGAAAATTAGCCCATTTACATAAATAATTTTTCTTCTTTTTATTTTTGGCCCTAAAAAGCCCAAAATAATTAAAAGAAACTTTAAAGGGTTTTAAAGCGGTAGACAAAACTTTAAAATATGGATCAAAGGTAAAAGTTTTTCAAAATAATTTTTTTAGCACTTCACACAATTTAGATTATTTAAAATAATCTTTACATGCTTGTGATTGATTATCTGCGTGGTTGTATGTTTTCAATATATTATCTGCGTGGATGTGCAAATTAGGCTATGTTTTTAGGGATCAGCCAGGTTTCCGACACTTTTTAATTTCCTGCAATTTTTCTTTTTTTGAGAGAAATTTGTAAGTGAGGATATAAATGTAAAAAGAAGGCCGAAGGACACCAAAAAGGAGCTGAAAGCGTACGCACAATGAAGATAGGGGCTTCTCTCTGAAATTCCCGAGTTGTATTTTATTCTTTCATGCAATTTTTGATGTAACTTCGGACTGTACTTCTTTTTATTTCGGTGTCGGCTGGCTGATCCCCATAGTCCTAAGTCATTTTCTTTTTCATTGCTTATGCATTAATTGAGTGGATGTTAAATATTTTAATACCATGTTTAATGTTACAATGAAACTGCCTAACAGCATGTGTGAATGTTAACCTTTGTTAATTATTCACATTATGAAACTGTAAAAAGCATGTATGTTAAATTCACTTTAAAAAGATCCATGCTATGAAAAATGTTTGAATTACATGCGTGGATGTCTATTTTACTCAGTTTAAATGATACATGTTGTTTTTCTATATTGCTAGATCATTCAATGGCCAGACTTGCAAATGTCGACTTTTCGGTCCTGAAGGCCGATGGGTCAAACTATCTGAGTTGGCAGTTGGACCTGAAGTTCCATCTGCGCTCTCATGGTTTCAGTCTCACAAAGACTGAGAAGGCAACAAGTACTGCATCAGCCGACAAGGATGCTTCAGTGGAAGCACCTCATACAGAGGAAGTCTCCGATATATTAAAGGCGAAAGCCATTATATATATCAGGAAACATTTAGACTCGACCCTGAAGGACGAGTACCTCACTGTAGAGGATCCTTACGAGCTGTGTGACGCACTCGAGGAGAGGTACAGACATCAGAGAGATGTCATACTCCCCCGTGCGCAGTACGAGTGGACTCATCTCCGCATACAGGATTACAAATCCGTAGCGGAGTATAACTCAGCTCTCTTCCGTATCACCTCACGCCTGAAGTTGTGCGGTGAAACGATGACGGAGAAAATGTTGCTGGAAAAGACGCTCACGTCTTTCCACGAGAAGGACATGATCCTTATGCAACAATACCGTGAGAGGAAGTTCACGAAGTACTCTGATCTGCTTTCATGCCTGCTTATGGCTGAACAGAATAGAGACCTGTTGGTTGCCACTCACAACCTGCGCCCTCCTGGCTCCGCTCCACTGCCACCTCCTGCAGAGGCTCACTTCCAGTCTTCCCAGAAGAAGAAGATGGACAAAAAGGCGAAATTCCAGAAATGGAAAGAACAAAAGCAGCGGAAGAAGGCCACTCCCCCAGCTCCTCCTCAGAACCAGAAGTTCGTGGACAAGAAGCAAAAGAGGGTGTCCAACAAAGGTGGCACTCCCAAGAAAGACTGGGAGGACAAGTGCTCCAAATGCAGAATGACGGGCCACTGGTCCAGAATCTGCCGCACACCAAAACACCTCCAGGACCTCTACCAGGCAAGCCTCAAGCCTCGAGTTGAGACAAACCTGATTGAGAGCGCAGCGTTGCCAGAGACCTCATGGACTCCTGAAGACTTCATGGGAGATGACACTCTCTAGTTCTGGACCACTTCTATGTACTAGCAATGTATCTTCTTTTTATGCATCGTATCTAGTTTTATTTCCATGTCAAACAATATTTTGAGTATTTATTTTTATGAAAGTAGAATCTTTTCTTTTCATATCATTTACTGCTTGAATGTCTTTCTTTTTAGATATGGAATTAATCTGCCTAGTGGACAGTGCATCGACGCACTCGATCCTTCAAAACATAGACTACTTCACGAGCATAAGTAGCTATTCTGGTCCACTGAGAACAATCTCAGGACCAACAAACATAATCGAAGGATCAGGGGAAGCAATTATATTGCTCCCCGGTAACACATAAATCACACTTAAAAATGCGCTATACTCCCCTAAATCTATCCGAAACCTCCTAAGCTTTAAAGATATCCGTTTAAACGGATATCACTTAGAGACGGTCGAGGAAGATAAAAGGGAATACTTGCTTGTAACGTCTCTTACAAATGGTTCAAAAACCATTGTAGAACGTTTCAAGGGACTCCCTCGGGACTCTACCAAACAAGTATACAAACTCCAGAAACATGCATGGCGGAGCACCTGCAGTGCCCCCAAACACCAGAATTCCAACTCTGGCACGGTAGACTGGGACACCCTGGCTCTGTTATGATGTACCGCATCATAAAGAACTCCAGGGGCATAGACATGAAGAACCTGAAGATTCTTCAAAAAGGCAAATTCCCGTGTCCACCCTGTTACAAGGGTAAACTGATTACAAGACCCTCTCCACTGAAAGTGTACGTGGAGTCCCCTAGTTTTCTGGAAAGAATCCACGGAGACATTTGTGGGCCAATACACCCATCAAGTGGTCCGTTCAGATACTTTATGGTCCTGATAGACGCATCTACTAAGTGGTCACATGTGTGTCTACTGTCCACCCGTAACCTAGCACTATCTAAGCTCTTAGCTCAGATAATCAAGTTACGGGCCCACTTCCCCGACCACCAGATAAAGAAACTTCATCTGGATAATGCGGGAGAGTTTGCGTCACAAGTCTTTCTAGACTACTGCCAAGCTCAGGAAATTGAAGTCGAACATTCTGTAGCACATGTTCACACCCAAAACGGGTTAGCAGAATTTCTAATTAAGAGACTGAAATGGATTGCTCGTCCATTATTACTTCAATCCCAGATGCCAGTGAATGCGTGGGGTCATGCAATTTTGCATGCTGCATCTTTAATAAAATTAAGACCTTCTGGAGGTCAGTCATCTTCTCCAATGCAACTAGCACTTGGAGCCCCACCAATTGTCTCACACTTGAGAATATTTGGTTGTGCAGTATACGTCCCCATAGCACCACCACAAAGGACAAAGATAGGTCCACAACGTCGCCTAGGCATTTATGTTGGGTTTGACACCCCCTCCATAATTAGATTCCTAGAACCCCTTACGGGAGACGTTTTCAAGGCACGTCTAGAAGACTGTGAATTCGATGAAACATCGTTTCCAAGACTAGGCTCACAGACAAAGAAGCCCGAAGCTTCAGAATGTATCACTTGGGATACAAAGACGCTATGTCACTTTGATCCGCCCACAAGCCAGTGTGAGGAGGAGGTCCTGAAGATTCTCCACATCCAAAACACTGTCCATCTCTTGCCGGACAAATTTACTGACAACCAGAAGATTGTCAAATCACACGTCCATGCTGCTAACACTCCAGCTAGGATTGACATACCGCAAAATGGATGCAATCCGCCTGCAGCAGAAATGGTTGGACCTCTCAAAAAGAGAGGGCGACCACCGGGATCCAAGGACCAAGTCCCTCGAAAGAGTAGGACCCTTGGCAATGGTAAACAAATACCACCACAGGATGCTACTATAAGCCCTGCTACCCCATCTCTCCCAAACTCTCATGAAGAGGAAAAACCGGGAGAAAATGAAGTTTCGATACACTGTGTACGAACTGGGGAGTATTGGGACAGAAAGAGCACAACCATAGATGACAAATTTGCGTGTAATATTGCCATCAACGTCGCGTACTGCGACGATGATATTGAACCACGCTCTCTGACAGAATGTCAAAGCAGAGATGATTGGCCAAAGTGGAAAGCGGCAATAGGAGTGGAGTTGGATTCACTCACCAAACGCAAGGTCTTCGGACCCATAGTCCAGACACCAAAAGGTGTAAAACCTGTGGGTTATAAATGGGTATTTGTTAGAAAACGAAATGAACAGAATGAGATCGTTCACTACAAAGCAAGGCTTGTAGCGCAGGGTTTTACCCAACGTCCTGGGGTGGATTTTGAAGCCACATACTCCCCGGTCATGGACGCGATCACCTTCCGATTCCTCATTGGCTTAACAGCCCAAGAGGGTTTAGATATGCAGCTTATGGACGTGGTCACTGCATACCTATATGGCAACCAAGACCGAGACATCTATATGAGATTGCCTGACGGTTATTCTTTGCCTGCAGCACTAAAAGAGAGAGAACGTGACATCTACTCAGTGAAACTGCAAAAATCATTATATGGTCTAAAACAATCTGGAAGGATGTGGTATAACAGACTGAGTGATTTCCTTGCAAAACAAGGATTCACAAACGACCCAGTCTGTCCTTGCATCTTTATAAGAGTAAAGGCAACAGGATTTGTAATCATAGCCGTCTATGTGGACGACTTGAACCTCATCGGATCTCCTGAAGAGATCGCAGAGATTTCTAGAAGCTTGACAGAAACCTTCGAGATGAAAGACCTCGGAAAGTCAAAATTCTGTTTAGGTCTTCAAATAGAGCATCTTAACGATGGGATCCTGTTACATCAGTCAACTTACACATCGAACTTATTGAAAAAGTTTCAGATGGATAAGTGTCACCCCCTCAGCACTCCAATGGTCGTCAGATCATTGGATGTACATAAAGACCCCTTCCGGCCGCTGGAAGAGGGGGAGGAAGCACTAGGCCCTGAAGTGCCTTATCTAAGTGCTATCGGTGCACTCCTTTACCTGGCTAACTGCACTCGCCCTGACATAGCATTTGCAGTCAACTTACTAGCCAGATATAGTGCTGCACCTACACAGCGGCAATGGGTGGAGTAAAGCATCTTCTGCGCTACCTCCAAGAGTCCATAGACTTAGGTCTATTCTACAGAAAAGGGGCATCAACTGGTTTAGTTGGTTATGCTGATGCAGGATACAGGTCCGATCCTCATACAGAGAAGTCTCAGACAGGATACATGTTCACTTATGGCGGCACAGCCATATCCTGGAGATCTGTGAAGCAGACCATGACGACCGTCTCATCCACTCACTCAGAGCTCCTAGCCATCTTCGAAGCAAGCAAGGAAAGTTTTTGGCTACGCTCTGTGATCCAGCACATCCTCACCGCCACCAGCTTGATGACAGGCATTCTTGCGCCTACTCCACTTCATGAAGACAATGCAGAATGTATAGCCTAGCTACAGAACGGCTACATAAAAGGCAACAAGACGAAGCATATCTCCCCCAAGTTCTTCTGGACGCACGACCTTCAGAAGCAAAAGCAGATTGAGGTACAGAAGATCCAATCATGTAATAACTTGGCGGAATTGCTTACCAAATCCATGCCTACTAGTATCTTTGAGAAACTTGTATATGAGATTGGGATGAGGAGAGTGAGTAAATGTAAACTGGGTCAAGATGAGAGGACTATGAACTCATAGATACATAGAAAACTGATGTATAGATTCATAGGAA